>JAJONR010002191.1:0-13682 GCA_029582245.1 Solanum etuberosum | reverse complement strand
TCTCTTTTTTCCTTTTCCTCTTATTAGCTAACGTTGTATTGATCAACTCGTTATTGTGTTTTTCTTCACTGGGACCTTTATAATTGCTTTTTGCAAACATCTGATTCACCCATTCCTTTGTGTTTTCGTCTTTCTTTTGTATCTCTACTTCTTCCTCCTGTCTTTTATCAACACTTTTGAGTGCATCAAACACATTTAGTCACTTCAATGCCTTCATGCTCTATATCATCCACTTCCCCTAGTACATGCCCATATTTGTCTCTCGTGATTTCCTTTAACTTGCTAGCCATTGGTACTTACTATGATTATAAATATGCTTATTCCTCACGACTTTTCCACTAGTCAGTACTCTCTCTTGATTTCCCTCTTTCTCTTCTTACTTACTATTATTCTCCATTGTCCCTTCTTGCTCATCCCTGATGTGTAATTCAGGATGAATATTCCAACATTCTTTTTCATCATGTCTTTGCAGACAACATTCTTTACAATACTTTCTCATATGATCGTATTGTATTGTGATCCACTTTGATTTTTGTTCTCCCGTATTTTCATTTTCTTCGTTGATTTTAATTCTATGTGGTAATGTGCAAAACATGATTGAACTTGCAAGGTCATTTTGATGTGCCTTCACCAGTCTCTTTCATGTCTACATCGGACTACACTAACATGCAGAGCTATACCTCGATGATCCTACAACATAACACTGCTTCACAAGGTCAGGATCCTCCACTGCCTAGGAAGGTAGATGATCACCAGAGGCTCATCATTGAACCTGAGGGGTTTGGGTATGATTTATCTATTTTTACATCTTATAATAATGTTAGTTTTCTAATTTATGAATTTGACCTCCTAATATTTAATTATTATATTGCAGGTTTAATCCACGCCAAGAGACTGCGAAGATCCTTACATCTGCAATTGGAAAGTTTTTTAATGATGCATACTTGACGTGGGGTGAGATTCCACAAACAGTTAGGCAACAAATTTCTGATGAGTTTAAGGTAATTCTGAATTTATTAGTTAAATTAAAACTATATGTATTATTATTCATTTCTAATGTGAGATTTTTTTAAAATAAATTCAGGAAAAGTGTGTATGGCTTCCCCAGCATGACAAGCAGATCTCAATTAATTTTGAGAAAAGGGCGAGTCATAGAATATCAGACTCCTTTTATAATGGTCGCAAAAAAGGTAGAATTTCCAAGTGGTGTAAACCAAATATTTGGGAAGATCTATGCCGACAGTGGAGTAATCATAAGTTATTTGAGAAGAGGAGCGATTAGAGACCCAATTATTCTTTATGCTCTCCTTTGTTGTTTTTTCCATTATTACATATACAAGCTCAAATACTACACTAGTTCCTTTTTGTTCTAGTTCGAGACACTTAGTATTTCAAATGTAGGTGAGCAAATCACATACTAATCATGGTAGCGTCCTTTTTTTCTTTTAGTTATTATTGGGTTATGCCCCTAGACTCTTGTATTTTTATTTGAATGAGATACTCCTTCACTAGATTTTGGAAGATGGATAATGATATTTGAATTCTTTTTGGACATGGAGTCATTTTTGTGCTATCATTGTTCATAGCGGATATTCTATTTTTGTTGGTAGATTGCTTAATGAATTACATAATTAGTGGGATGCTTCTATTATCTGATAAGATGAATATTTGTTCGCTTGGCATGGGTAGGTTCTTGTTGAGTGTCAACTACGATGATTGATGGACAAACTTTAATTTATTTTCTATTTCATGATAAGGAATCAGTTTCAATATTCCTTACATACATGTTCATAAAGGTTGAAAACATGCCCCTACTATCACCATCCATGATCCAAATGAATAATAATTATATTAAAAAATATTAAACATCAAATAAAATTAATGCATCTCCATAAAAAGAAGAGGAGAATGTAAAAATTGAAGAAATTAATATGTCCCAAGTTTTTCCCTCTCGATGAAGCAATAAATTTTGAAATCAGCTATCACATTTCATTTATATGGTATTGTAACACCTCTCTTTATTAAAGAACGAGAATTAGAAAGAAACCGTTTTTGGAAATAATCAAATTTCGAAAGTTTGAAAAAATTAAGCTAAGTTTGAGTTTTGGGTCAACTTCAAACGACCATAACTCCTAGCTCAGGATGAGTTAGGTGTGCTACAAGATACCGTATGAAATATCTTTGAGTTATCTTTCCTACACCACCGAGTTTCCCAATTTTTGAGTTTGTATGAGGGAGATATGCCCATTTAAAGTTGGGCTGTCTAGATAAGAAAAGTCAAAACCAGATTTTTGAAGGGTACTTTGGTCTTTTCACTACCCAATTAATTAAATTCATTTTTGGTAATTAAGTTGGGGTCTAAACTGATTTGGTTCAGTTTACGCTTCATCAAAATAAGTTAGGGTTTTGAGAGAAGAGAAAAGAAAAGGAGAAGAGAGGAGAAGAAGCAAGGAATCATCAAGTTCTTGAAGCTAGGCTTGTGGATTTCGTCAAGGGGTGATCCCTACGAGGTATGTGAGATCACATAGCGTTGGGTTAGTTCACCCACGTGCCAATCATGATTTTATTCACCGATATTTGGTTCTTGAAAGTATATAAATTGAGTTCTTGATGGATTTGTTTGAAGTTTCTATTGGGTTCTTAATTATTAAAGTTGTTGAGAAGTTCATGATTTAAATTCATGAAATTAGATGTCGTTTTGAGTAGATTCTTGCGTACTTTGGTTATGTAATCGAACCTAACTGTATGGGGAAAGAACCAATTGAATCTAGAGGGTTTAGAGTTGAAAAATGAGCAAGAAAAATAGGGGAAATTCTGGGGAAAGGGGTGGGGCGCCGCACCAGCCAGAGAGCCCCACTTTCTGCTCTGTAGTTTGGGCTCTGGCGCGCCGCACCAGCCAGTGCACCCCATCCCCAGTTCTGAAGTTTAAGCTCTGGCGCCCCGCGCCACTCAGAACTCCAGGGAAGCCAGTTCTCTACCCTTTCCCACTTCTTTCCGTACAAGTTCTCTTGAAACGTACCTATGTTTTCTAGTCAATTTCTACACTCTAAGGTACGTCTAAACAAAATCAAATCATCCATAACATAAGATCATGCGGCTTGAATCCATAATTCAATTCAAGAAAAGATAAGAGTCAAGTCAAGAAAAGTTCATAGAGTTTCCAAAAGTCTTTTACAAACGTTTTAACTTTGTTTTAAGACTTGAGTTTTCAGTTGAGTAAAGAGTAAAGATTGAAGTTCATCGGGACTATGTATTCCCAAAGAGTAAATGTTTTCACATTTAAGAAAGAAAGGAGACTTTGATTTCCAAAAGAACCTTTGAGATTGTTTTTCAGTAAAGAGTAAATGCTTTCACAATTAAGCAAGAGAGGAAACTTTGATTTCCAAGAAGAGCCTTTGAGCTAAGTTTTGAGCAATTACCTCAAACTACATAAAGAAGTTATGTTTTTAAACATATGAGCTAGTATATTTTGGGAGTAGTATTGAGCACCGATATGGGGGAGAGTTCAGACAACTCATAGCACCCATAAACCATGTAGCCATCATGGGTTGAAAAATGTCATACTTTTTAGATGATTTCTTAGTGTTTTTTAGCATAGACTAGTGGATCCACTTAGTAGTTAGGTTCTATGCCCTTGGCAAGGTATAGGACGGCTCTGGCAGCGTGAGGCAAAATGATGTATCATCACATAGCTCTTAAGTGATGGTTGTCGGTTAGAGAAACTCCCACAGTTATTAGTTGTATTCTTATATGCACAGAGTTATTTGTATTTTCATATACAAATAGAGTTTATATTTTATCTTCGCATACATACAGAGTTATTATTGTATTTCTCTTTTTCCGTGTAGAATAGAGATTCTCTCTAAGATTGATAGAATATACATTTTATTTCTCTAATTAAAGGTTATCCAAAGAGGACTAAATACACAGAGTTACTATCCATGTTTTAAAAGATTTTCTTTATATTGCATTCATATTATTGCTTTATATTGAAATGAGTTAAGTTGAGCCCAGGTATGTTCTTTCAGTTCCTTTCAAGCTTATGTCTTGTTTTAGAATTCCCCTCGCATACTCGTACATTCAATGTACTGATGCCATTTGGCCTGCATCATTGTTATGATGCAGATACAGGTAACCAGGATCAGCATCCAATGCATCGTTGATTCTAGTTGAGCTTCAGAGTTGTTGGTGAGCCTCCTTGCTTCCGAAGGACTCTTTTTATTGCTTTATCAGTTAGTTCATTAGGATGTTGTAGGTCTTGTCACGACGTCAATATCAGTTGTTAGAGGCTTCATAGAGAGTTAGTTGATGTTAGTTGATGAGTCTTTACTTTTCCTTTTCAGTTATGTTGAGACTTAAGTTTCCATTTTTGCCAGTTGAATGTTCATCTTTAAAACATTCTAAGTTATTCATTGAGACAGTTTAGTTATGATTGTATTTCAATACTTTCTTTTATCATGAGTAAGTCTTCCGCTAAGAGTTAAGCCAAGCCAAGGGTTTGCTTGGTGCCAGCAATGGTTCTCGAGTGCCAGTCCTGCCCAGGGTGTAGGCTCAGGGCGTGAAAAAGTTGGTATCAGAGCACAGAGTTCAAAAGTCCTAGGGAGTCTATGAAGCCGTGTCTGTAGAGTCCTCGTTATCGGTGTGAAGTGCACCATATCTATTATTAGGAGGATGCAACATTTTAGGAACTATCTCACTTCTTTCATACTCAATTCGTGTGATAGAGTGTATCTCTATAAAAGTTTCTTCTAATTTGTGCTTGCGTGTGTCGTTCAGATCATGCCTCCACGAAGAGTTGTCAGAGATCGTCCGACTAGAAGGAATGTTGAGGAACAAGCGGTACCTAATGCACCAGAAGTGCAACCCCAAGGAGAGGTCACTAATGCTGAGTTCCGTGAGGCTATCCGAATGTTAAGTCAAGCAGTGACCAATCAAGTTGGACAACAGAGAGGAGTTCGACAGGAAGTGGCTGATACTTCGAGGGTCCGTGAGTTCCTAAGGATGAATCCTCCAAGCTTCAATGGTTCAAGCGTCACAGAGGGTCCAGAAAACTTTGTTGAAGAGCTTCAGAAGGTCTTTGAGAATATGCATGTTGCTGATGCTGAGAGGGTAGAACTAGCTGCATACCAAATGAAGGGTGTCGATAGAATCTGGTTTGATCAGTGGAAAAAGAATAGAGCTGAGGGTGCACCACTTTTGAATTGGGCTTTGTTTGAGGAGGCTTTCATGGGGAGTTTATTTCGTCGTGAGCTAAGAGAAGCAAAGGTACGAGAATTCCTTACTCTTAAGAAGGAATCTATTAGTGTTCATGAGTACACTCTGAAGTTCACACAACTTTCCCGCTATGCTTTGGAGATGGTTGCTGACATGAGGAGCAGGATGAGTTTATTCGATGCTGGGTTGTCTCACCTGTCAAGCAAGGAAGGCAAGGAAGCTATGCTGATAGGGGATATAGACATAGCAAGGCTAATGATTCAGTAGCTCCAACTCATAAGCTACATTGTCAATCCTTTTGGATATTCTGTAAGGACCAATATACCGGGGACTAGGTTTCCCCTTCTTTCCAAATCTCATAACACCTTTCATGGGTTAAACTTTCAAGTAAACCCAATCATCTACTTCAAACTCTAAGTCCCTTCTCCTAACATCAGTATAGGATTTATGACGACTCTACGTTGTACCTCTCTTGATTAACCTTCACTTTCTACATAGCTTGATGCACTAAGTCTGGTCCTATCAACCCAGCTTCACCAACTTCAAACCATCCAATAGGAGATCTGCATCTTCTCCCATAAAGAGCTTCATAAGGAGCCATTTGGATGCTAGTGTGGTAACTATTATATTAAGCAAACTCAATGAGAGGTAGGTGATAATCCCAATTACCTTTGAAATCGATCACACAAGCCCTCAACATATCTTCTAAAGTCTGAATAGTGTGCTCTGCTTGACCATCTGTCTGAGGATGAAAAACAGTACTCAAGTTCACCTTTGAACCTAAGCCTTTCTGGAATGACTTCCAAAACTGTGTAGTAAATTGTGCACCTCTATCTGAAATAATCGATACCGAAACCCCATGAAGTCTGACTACCTCTTGAATATACAAATTAGCATAATCTTCTGCTAACTGGGTAGTCTTTACCGGCAAAAAGTGGGCTGATTTAGTCATTCTATCAACAATAGAATCATGCTGCCTGCGAGACCTTGGTAAACCTGTGATGAAATCGATATTGATCATCTCCCACTTTCATTACGGAAATTCTATATTCTGAGCCATACCACCGGGCCTTTGGTGCTCTACTTTAACTTGTTGACAATTCGGGCATTTGGCAACAAACTCTGCAATGCCCTTCTTCATACTACTCCACCAATAAACTTCTCTCAAGTCACGATACATCTTTTTGGAACCCGGATGGATAGAATATCTGGAGCTATGAGCTTCCTCCATGATTCTCTCTTGAAGTTCATCCACCCTTGGTACACACAATCTACCTTGATACCTCAATACACCATCTCCCCTTTGTCCAAAAGCCATTACTTTCTGCTTATGAACATTTACCTTAAATTCAAGGAAAATAGGGTCTTGGTCTTGTTTCTTTTTCACTTCAGACACTAATGATGATTCAACCCCATTCATCACCGCTACTCCTCCTTCTGTGGAATCCATTAGTCGAACTCCTAATTGTGCAAGTCTGTGCACATCTTTTGCTAACTCTTTCTTATCTTCCTCAAAATGGGCGGTACTACCCATAGACAATCTACTCAAGGCATCAGCAACAACATTAGCCTTGCCTGGGTGATAAAGAATACTCATGTCATAATCCTTCAGTAACTCTAACCACCTTCGTTGACTGAGATTAAGCTCTTTCTAACTAAATACATACGGAAGACTCTTATGATCGGTTAATACGTTTACATGAACACCATAAATATAATGACGCCATATTTTCAAAGCAAATACTACGGCAGCCAACTCTAAGTCATGGGTTGGGTAGTTCTTCTCGTGAACCTTAAGTTGTCTGGAGGCATAAGCTATAACTTTGTCATTCTGCATTACCACAAAACCCAAACCAACTCTAGACACATCACAATATACAACAAAGCCTTGCGTACCCTCTGGTAAGGTCAATATTGGGGCAGTAGTTAACCTCTTTTTCAATTCCTGAAAGCTTTTCTCACAAGCTTCAGACCATTGAAACTTCATTGTTTTCTGAGTCAACTTAGTCAGAGGAGATGAAATAGATGAAAATCTCTCGATGAAATTTCTATAATCTCCAGCCAACCCCAAGAAACTCCTAATATCAGTTGGAGATGTGGGTCTAGGCCAATTCTGCACTGCCTCTATTTTCTGAGTATCAACTCTAATTCCATCACTGGAAACAATGTGGCCTAGGAAAGCCACAGACTCAAGCCAGAACTCACACTTAGAGAACTTAGCATACAACTCTATATCCTTTAGAGTTTGGAGAACTATTCTGATATTACTAGCATGATCTTCCTCACTCCTCGAATAGATTATTATGTCATCAATGAATACAATAACAAACATATCTAAATAAGACTTGAATACTCTATTCATAAGGTCCATGAACACTACAGGTGCATTAGTTAAACCGAACGACATGACCAGAAACTCATAATGACCATAACGGGTCCTGAATGTTGCCTTTGGAATATCGCATTCCCTTACTTTGAACTGATTATAGCCAGATCTGAGGTCTATCTTAGAAAAACAAGTGGCACCCTGAAGCTGATCGAAAAGATCATCGATTCTCAAAAATAGATACTTATTCTTGATAGTAACCTTATTCAACTGACGGTAATCTATACACATTCTAAGAGAACCATCTTTCTTTCTCACAAATAAGACTGGAGCGCCCCAAGGTGAGACACTTGGTCGAATGAAACCTTTCTCTAGGAGATCTTTCAACTGTTCTATTAACTCCTTCAACTCTGTTGGTGCCATTCTATATGGCGGAATAGATATAGGATGAGTATCAGGATGAATATCTATACCGAAGTCTATTTCTCTATCAGGAGGAACTCCCGAAAAATCATCTGGAAAGACTTCTAGAAACTCGCTAACAACTGAAACTGACTGAAGATGAGGTATCTCAACACTAGAGTCATTAACTCGGACTAAGTGATAGACACACCCTTTGGAAACTAACTTCCTCGCCTTAAGGTATGAAATAAAATGACCCTTAGGCACTGCTGAACTACTCTTCCACTCTATAACTAGTTCACTGGGAAACTGGAACGTGACTACTCGGGTTCTACAATCTATTGATGCATAACACCCATGAAGCCAGTCCATACCTAGAATAACATCAAAATCTACCATATCTAACTCAACTAAGTTAGCCATGGTACTCTTGTGATTGACGGAAATTGAACAATCACGATAGACTCTCTCTGCTAGAATAGACTTACCAACAGGTGTAGAAACACTGAATGGCTCAAGAAGTTGCTCAGGAAGAACATAAAAATTCATCGCAACATAAGGAGTTACAAAAGATAAATTTTCCCCTGGATCTAGCAAAGCATAAACATCAAAGTTAAAGACTTGGATCATACCAGTGACAACATCTGGCGAATCCTCTTGCTCTTGGTGACTAGTGATAGCATAAAGATGGTTTGCTCCTTCGCCTACCTCTGAAGTAGCTCCTCTAGCTGTAGCTCAATCTGGTGGAGCAACTGAAGAAGACTGGGCTCTATTACCCCCATTATCATTACCCTGCCTATTCTTAGGACACTCTCTCATAAAATGACTGCTCTGACCACACTTGAAACAACCAGTGGAGCCATCACGACACACCCCTGAGTGGCTCCTACCATACTTAGCGCATGCAGGAGTCTTAGTACCCCCTTGTGCCATACTACCTTGAGAATGCGCAGGTCTAGCTCTGAAATTCTGGGAATTATGATTTTGGAACTCACCTCTGCAGATGATGGAGCAGGTCCCTTTTGTTTCTCTTGGAAGGAAGACCGGTTCGCATTACTCTTTTGCTACCCGGACTCGTTCCCTGATGTCTTAGCCCTCTTATTCTTAAACTCTTTTGTATCCCTTAGCTTGTCCTCATCAACTTATTAGCAGCAGTTCATCCAGTGTTTCACATCTCTATGTTGAAAAAGTGTTGGGGCGATTCTTCATTGATTATACCAACTGAAGATATTGGTATTAAAGATAGCTTGTCTTATGAGGAGATTTCTGTTCAGATTCTAGATCGCCAAGTTCGCAAGTTGAGGACTAAAGAAGTAGCATCAGTCAAAGTTCTATGGAGAAATCAGTTTGTTGAGGAAGCTACTTGGGAAGCTGAGGAGGATAAGAAGAAGAGATACTCACACCTCATCGAATTCGGAGAAGTTCCAAATTAAGGTACTAATCCTTTTCTTGGCCTTTATTTTAAGTTGGCATGTTGTATTTACATTTTGCTTGTTGGGTGTTTAAGCTAGATGTTAGATGTTACACCATAGCCTACTAAGAGTAATCTCATTCGAGGAAGAATGTTCCAGAGGGGGAGATATTGTAACACCTCGCTTTTTGAAAGAAATAGAATTAAAAACAAACCATTTTTGGAAATAATCAAATTTGGAAAGTTTGAAAAAAATTAAGCTAAGTTTGAGTTTTGGGTCGACTTCAAACGACCATAACTCTTAGCTCAGGATGAGTTAGGTGAGCTACAAGATACCGCAGGAAAGAACTTTGAATTATCTTTCCAATGCCAATGAGTTTCCCATCTTTGAGTTCGTATGATGGAGATATGCCCATTTGAAGTTGAGCTGTCTAAATAAGAAAAGTCAAAACTGGATTTTTGAAGGGTACTTTGGTCTTTTCACTACCCAATTAATTAAATTCATTTTTGGTAATTAAGTTGGGCTCTAAACTGATTTGGTTCAGTTTACGCTTCATCAAAATAAGTTAGGGTTTCGAGAGAAGAGAAAAGAAAACTAGAAGAGAGGAGAAGAAGCAAGGAATCGTCAAGTTCTTAAAGCTAGGCTTGTGGATTTCATCAAGGTGTGATCCCTACGAGGTATGTGAGATCACATAGCATTGGGTTAGTTCACCCACGCGCCAATCATATTGTTATTCACCAATATTTGGTTCTTGAAAGTATAGAAATTGAGTTCTTGATGCATTTGTTTGAAGTTTCTATTGGGTTCTTGATTGTTGAAGTTGTTGAGAAGTTCTTGATTTAAATTCATGAAATTAGATGTTGTTTCGAGTGTATTCTTGCATACTTTGGTTATGTAGTCGAACCTAAGTGTTTGGGGAAAGAACCAATTGAATCTAGAGGGTTTAGCGTTGAAAAACGAGCAAGAAACATTGGGGAAATTCTGGGGAAAGGGGTTGGGCGCCGTGCCATCCAGAGCGCCCCACTTTCTGTTCTGTAGTTTGGGCTCTGGGGCACCGCGCCAACCAGTGCGCCCCATCCCCAGTTCTGAAGTTTAAGCTCTGGCGCCCCGCGCCACTCAGAGCGCCAGGGACGCCAGGTTCTCTATCCTTTACCACTTCTTTCCATACGAGTTCCCTTGAAATGTACCTATGTTTTATAGTTGATTTCTACACTCTAAGGTACGTCTAAACAACATGAAATCATCCATAACATGAGATCATGAGCCTTGAATCCATAATTCAATTCAAGGAAAGTTAAGAGAAGTTCATAGAGTTTCCAAAAGTCTTTTACAAACGTTTTAACTTTGTTTTAAGACTTAAGTTTTCAGTTGAGTAAAGAGTAAAGATTGAAGTTCATTTCTTCATAAAGAGTATATCGGGACTATGTATTCCCAAAGAGTAAATGTTTTCACATTTAAGCAAGAGAGGAGACTTTGATTTCCAAAAGAGCCTTTGAGCTAGTGTTTCAATAAAGAGTAAATGCTTTCACAATTAAGCAAGAGAGGAAACTTTGATTTCCCAGAAGAGCCTTTGAGCTAAGTTTTGAGCAATTATCTCAAACCACAGAAAGAAGTTATGTTTTTAAACATATGAGCTAGTATATTTTGGGAGTAGTATTGAGCACCGATATAGGGGAGAGTTTGGATAACTCACATCCTTCATAAACCATGTAGCCATCATGAGTTGAAAATGGTCATACTTTTTAGATGATTCCTTAGTGCTTTTTAGCATAGACTAGTGGATCCACTTAGTAGTTAGGTTCTATGCCCTTTGCAAGGTATAGAACGGCCCTGGCAGTGTGAGGCAAAACATTATATCATCACATAGCTCTTAAGTGATGTTTGTCGGTTAGAGAAACTCCCACAGTTATTATTTGTATTCTTATATACACAGAGTTATTTGTATTTTCATATACAAAAAGAGTTTATATTGTATCTTTGCATACATACAGAGTTATTATTGTATTTCTAAATACACAGAGTTGTTATATATGTTTTAAAAGCTTTTCTTTATATTGCATTCATATTATTGCTTTATATTGAAATGAGTTAAGTTGAGTTGAGTTTAGCCTAGGTATGTGCTTTCAGTTCCTTTCAAGCTTATGTCTTGTTTTAGAATTCCCCTCGCATGCTTGTACATTCAATGTACTGATGCCATTTGGCCTGCATCATTATTATGATGCAGATACAGGTAACCAGGATCAGCATCCACAGCATCGTTGACTCTAGTTGAGCTTCAGAGTTGTTGGTGAGCCGCCTTGCATCCGGAGGAATATTTTTATTGCTTTTTCAATTAGTTCATTAGGATGTCGTGGGTCTTGTCCCGACGTCCATCTCAGTTGTTAGAGGCTTCATAGACAGTTAGTTGATGTTAGTTCATGAGTCTTTACTTTTCCCTTTCAGTTATGTTGAGACTTAAGTTGCCATTTTGTCCAGTTGAATGTTCATTTAAAACATTCTAAGTTATTCATTGAGACAGTTTAGTTATGATTGTATTTCAATACTTTCTTTTATCATGAGTAAGTCTTCCGCTAAGAGTTAAGCCAGGCCAAGGGTTCGCTTGGGGCCAACAATGGTTCTCCAGTGCCAGTCCTGCCCAGGGTGTAGGCTTGGGGTATGACATGTATTAATGATTATCCTATTCAATTGCCTAATCATTGGTTTATCATAATATTCTCATATTTACAAGACTAAATAAATAATGAAGACAAATGGAAAATCATCCTTGAAGCTCACATTGAAAGGTGGCTTCAATGTGCTACAATACAAACCCCTTTGACTAGCCCTTTAATATAACACAATTAAACTATATTACCTTATTTTATATGAAACTCATTAAAATTAATAAATTAAACTTTTATTAGAGTCATAATTCAAAATTCATTTTGAAACTAAATAAATTTGATTATTACACTAAGCTAACAACACTAAGATATCAACATAATTGAAATAGATAGATAAGGGACTCTCAAATGAGGTCTCATCATAAAACTGATTGATACTTTAATCGAAAGCATCCTTGAATTCATAAAGCTTTTATATCATAATGTATGCATATTATCAAAACTTGCTTTCATTTCAAAATCACTTATAACATGAGTTCATGAGAAAGTCATTGAAAACATTAAAATATGATCAAATCATGCATAATAAGATCAATCATTATGAATAGACTTAAAATCAATTGAACCCATGGAAGAATCATAAAAACCCTAGAATTGGGTGAGAATCATAAAGTAGAATTTGAGGTTTCTTTAGGACTCAATGCGTGAAGAGGAACCCATTGATGAATTTTCCACATACAATAATCAAAGCCCTAATTGAAACCTTCAATAGATACTTGATTCCTTGAAACCCTAACTTGCTTGGAGAAGACGACTTAAGAGAGAATTCCATTGGAGTTTGAGAGAATGAGAGGGAATGGAAAGGTTATGGGCCTTGGAAACCCTTTAGAGCCTTCTAAAAAATCCCAAAACGATGTAGTTTAGGAGTTAAAAGAGTAGGAAAAGACTCAATTAACCCTAAGAAATAGCTATCGAATTGACCATACGACCCTTATATACAGTCCATACAAAGTACTACGGACCGTACTGGTCACTCGTACAACAACTATTGGTGGCGGTTCTTCGGTCTCCGTTTTTTGGGGCGGGAGTGCTTGGTCGCTGGGGTTTCCTTTTCCTTAACAAATTCGGTTGTGTCAGCCTTGGTCTAACATTTTATTATGAGCTGGCTGGACAAAGAAGGATCGAAGGTCAGATAGATTTGAGTTCAAGTGGCACAACACCTTCAATTGACCATAGGCCCTATTCTACCCTTACCGAATTCATTCTATTGAAGCGTAACTTAAAAGGCTCCTTCTCATCTTGCATTTCTTTGGTTTGGAAGTTCCAGAATCTTGTCGGTAGATTTCTATAACAAAGGAAAGGCTCCTACCCTAATACTATGCCATTTGATTGAAACAAGTTTCGTGCTCCTCAGCACTCCTCGAGCCCCAACTTTCTGATGTTGGATCACAAACCAAGAGTCAAAACCTCTCATACCTTCTATGAGCCGTATACCCTCCTCGTACATTGATTCTCCATCCAAGGCCTGGATCCTCAGGCCTACGAACCAAGAATAACCAACAACGAGTCGTAGTTCCTAGTATGACCCATACAATACCTTAACATAGTACAGTTCTTTCCGTTGCAGATATTCTAGCCCGAGATTCTCCACTACTCGATTTTCTACATAACTCATATATGAAGGAGGAACATCCGTATGGAAAGATCCTTTCATTTTTCTCAAAG
>JAJONR010002189.1:0-43141 GCA_029582245.1 Solanum etuberosum | reverse complement strand
GCAAAAACTGAAACTAAATACTAAAAGCAAAAGAAACATGTCTGTCGTCCTCAGAGAATGAGGACTTACCACTAATGCTGCTGAGCTGGAGATCGGGAACCGATCTATGCGTGATCGGGAAGTTGAGAACCTGAACCTACATCACGAGAAGATGTAGCGCAGAGTATGCGTCAGTACTTGAAAGGTACTGAGCATGCAGGATATAATAAAGATGAATAATAACATAACTGAAAAAAGCATATAACTGAGCAATGATATGATATAAGCATGGTACTATACTGAGAATACTGAACATGAACTAATTGAATGCAATGACCAAGTTTATAACATGCTGAGACTGAAATCTGACTGTAACTGATAACATGATCAATGCAATAGAATCTGACTGTGAGGGAGCTACTAATAACCGACATAAAACCACATGATCTAAATATGGAGTTCGATGTATACACCCCATCGAGAGGACCCAATATACCCTGCCAGAGGTATAGAGGCATGACTAGCGTGATCACTAAAATATAATGCCCACATAGGGGACATATAAACTTATGGAGGCACGTAGTTCTGGGACTATGAGGGTGACTGACCCTAGTCCAACTCGGTATTAAGTCTACTCCCAACTGATTCTGTAAATAACACATTATGCCTGAATTTCCGTAATACTGGATAGCGCAGAGCACTGACATGCTAACTGAAAATGTAACATTAATTTACTGATAATGAAACATTCGAAACTGAGGCATGTATATCTGAAATAACTAACCTAACATGTATAATTCATGAACTAAAAGAACTACATAGCTAGGGTTCTTAGTTTATGAAAGAATCTACGCAAAACAATACTAAGATCATGATAATCTGATTAGGAACAATAAAGTAACTAATTCATAATGATCTGCTGAAATTCTAGAAACCCTAGGTCTAGATAATATGAAGGGAATCAAGAATCTGACTGAATTCTAGGGACCTAATGGGTGAAAGAAACCCACTAGTGAAATCCCACATACCTGGTGACGAATTCCACAGGGAAATCTTTCATTTTTGGGGATTGAACTGATGAAAACTCACTGTGTTCTTGAACTAGGGATTGGTCGACTCTTTCTCCTTCTTCTCATTCAACTTGATGAATTTTAGCAGAATGAGTTGACTTGGGTAAGTTCTAATTTAGTTACTAGGCTAAAACTGACCAAAATCACGTAATTTAGGGGTTAAACGACGTAGTTTAGGGGTCCAACGCATAGGGAAAAGACCAAACGACCCCCGACTTAAAAGATGTCGGGGCCACCGACGGTCCGTGCTGGTCAACCGTCGAAGGGGTTCTGGGACTAGGTTTTGAGGGGTCCTGAGGGTCTCGACTTACGGACGGATCGACGTTCCGTGGACTGATCCACGGTCCATCCTGTCCGACAGTGGGTCATGCCTTAGAATAGTTTTTGTCTGAGTTTCTGGGGAGGGTTGCAGGTGGCCATCAACGGACCACTAGGACGGGCCGTGGGTCACCTTACTGTCCGTGGGTGGCAACCGTGGGTTGCACCTGCAAATTTTGGAAATCTACTGGTTTGGTCTGTTTTCGGATACTGGGTGTTACATTATCTCTCCCTTGGGAATATTCATCCTCGAATGAAGTCTAAACTAGTTGGATAGGGAGGGAAAGAGCTGCAAACCCTGCCACTAATTACTAGAAACTACTTTCTAACTGAACTAAGTTCCAAGGATATGCAAATACGCTGAAAATGCAAGTACAAACTGATGGAACATGATACTAAGACTGAATCTACGCATGAATGAATGAATAACTGAAGAGGAACTATTACCTCAAGCTGGAATGGAATCAGAAGGAAAGAGATGAGGATACTCTTCCTTCATGGCTGCTTCTGCTTCCCAAGTAGCTCCCTCTACAGACTGACTTTTCCACAAAACCTTAACTGAAGCGACTTATTTGTTTCTCAACCTTCTAACCTGACGATCAAGAATCTCAACTGGCACATCCTCATAAGTGAGACTATCTTTCACAGCAACAATCTCTAAAGGTACTATGGATGCTGGATCACCCACACACTTCTTCAACAACAAAACGTGAAAGACCGGATGCATTGCTGCTAGTTCTGCTGGTAACTCTAACTCATAAGCCAGTTTACCAACTCTTTTTAGGATCTTGTAAGGGCCTACATATCTGGGACTGAGCTTCCCTTTCTTGCCAAATCTCATCACCCCCTTCATAGGTGACACTTCCAGGAAGACCCAATCATCAATTTGGAACTCCAAGTCCTTTCTCCTTACATCTGCATAGGACTTCTGGCGACTCTGGGCTATCTTAAATCTATCTCTGATGAGCTGCACTTTTTCCATAGCATCATGAACCGAATCTGGCCCTATCATGGCTGCTTCACCTGCTTCAAACCAACCAACTGGAGATCTACATATACGCCCATACAATGCCTCATAAGGGGGCATCTGAATGCTGGAATGGTAGCTATTATTGTAGGCGAACTCTATAAGAGGAAGGTGATCATCCCAACTACCCTTGAAGTCGATCATATAAGCTCTCAACATGTCCTCTAAGGTCTGAATGGTATGCTCTGCCTAACCATCCGTCTGAAGAATGAAACGATGTGCTAAGATTAACCTGAGTACCAAAACCTTTCTGAAATAACTTTTAGAAATGAGAGGTAAACTGAGGATCTCTATCTGAGATGATAGACAAAGGAACCCCGTGCAACCTGACTATCTCATTAATGTAAATCCTGGAGTAATTCTCCACCGAGTCTGGAGTCTTGACAGCCAAAAAGCGTGCAGACTTAGTAACTCTGTCAACTATCACCCAAATGGAGTCATGTTGTCTGCGAGTGCGAGGAAATCCTGTGATGAAGTCCATGTTTATCACTTCCCACTTCCATGTAGGAATGTTGATCTCTTGAGTCGTACCCCCTAGTTTCTTTGATGTTCTACCTTCACTTGCTGACAATTGGGGCACTTAGCCACAAAATCTGCTACATCCCTCTTCATGCCATTCCACCAAAAGACTTCCCATAGATCACGGTACATCTTAGTGGCGCCTGGATGAATAGAATACCTGGAGTTATGGGCTTCTGCAAGAATCTGCTGTCTCAACTCACCCACCTTAGGAACATATAATCGACCCTGATTGCGAAGCACACCATCTCCCTCTTGGGAGAAAACCTCCACTCTCTACTAATGAACTGCACCCTTTAGTTGAAGCAATATCGGATCACTGTCTTGCTTTTCCTTAACCTCCGCTACCAATGAAGATTCTGACCCATTCTGGACTGTTACACCACCATCTGATATTCTCATAAGGCGAACTCCCAAGTGAGCAAGCCTGTGAACATCATTTGCTAGTTCTTTTCTTTCTTCCTCAACATGTGCTACACAACCCATAGATAATATACTAAGAGCATCTGCTACTACATTGGCCTTACCAGGATGGTAATGCACACTCATATCATAATCCTTGAGGAACTCAAGCCATCACCTCTGGTGAAGATTCAACTCTTTCTAGGTGAACACATACTGAACGCTTTTATGGTCTGTGAACACATCTACGTGAACACCATACAAGTAATGTCTCCAAATCTTAAGTGCAAACACCACTGCTGCAAGGTCCAGGTCATCAGTCGGATAATTTTTCTCATGCACCTTAAGCTGTCTAGAAGCATAAGCTATAACCTTACCTCGCTGCATCAACACAGAACCTAGGCCGACTATGGAGGCATCACAATAGATAACATAACTGTCTGAACCTTCTGGTAGAGTCAAAATAAGAGTTGTAGTCAACCTAGTTTTCAGTTCTGCGAAGCTCTTCACACAATCATCTAACCACTGAAACTTAACCTTCTTCTGAGTCAACTTAGTCAATGGATGAAAATCCTTCCACAAACCTTCTGTAATAACCTACTAAACCCAAGAAACTTCTGATATCTGTAGGAGAGGTAGGTCAGGGACATTGTTTCGTCGCTTCTATTTTCTGAGAATCCACTCGGATCCCTTCACTAGATACTATATGACATAGGAAAGGAACTGATTGTAACCAAAACTCACATTTGCTAAATTTAGCAAACAACTGGCGATCTTTGAGAGTTTGCAGAACAACCCTCAAATGAGTCACATGTTCTTCCTCATTCCTCGAGTAAATGAGGATATCATCAATAAAGACGATAACGAAAAAGTCCAAATACTACTTGAACACTCTGTTCATCAAATCCATGAAAGCTGCAGGAGCATTGGTTAGTCCAAATGACATATATACGAATTCATAGTGGTCTTACCGAGTTCTGAAGGGTGTTTTCGGGATGTCACTATCTCTGACTCTGAGCTGATGATAACCGAATCTGAGGTCTATTTTCAAAAAATGACTAGCACCCTGAAGTTGGTCAAACAAGTCATCAATCCTGGGAATAGGATACTTATTCTTGATTGTGACTTTGTTCAACTGCCGATAGTCAATGCACATCCTCAGAGAACCATCTTTCTTTTTCACAATCAAAACTGGTGCACCACATGGCGAAATACTAGGTTTGATGAAGCCCTTATCTAGAAGGTCTTTCAACTGCTCTTTCAATTCCTTAAGTTCGGCTGGAGCCATTCTGTAAGGAGGAATAGAAATAGACTGGGTATCTCGAAGGAGATCAATTCCTAAGTCGATTTCCCTTGCGGGATGAACTCCAAGAAGATCTTCTGGAAACACTTCTGGGAACCCCTTAACTACTGGAACAGACTCAAAAGTTGAGGTTTGGAAGCTTGAATCCTTAATCCGAACTAAATGATATATATACCCCTTGGAAATCATCTTTCTGACCTTAAGGTAAGAAATGAATCGACCCATAGGCACAAAGCTACTACCTTTCCATTCTATGATTGGTTCGTCTGGAAACTGAAAATGAACAATCCTAGTTCTACAATCGGCTGAGGCATAACAGGAATGTAACCAATCCATGCCTAGAATAATATCAAAATCTACCATTTCTAACTCTACAAGATCTGCTGAGGTGACTTTCTGAGAGACTGTGACAGGGCAATTTCTGTATACCCGTCTAGCTATAATTGGGTCACCAACTGGAGTAGAGACTGAGAAGGGTCTGAGAGAGTTTCTAGACTAACATCGAAGTTGACTGCTATATAAGGAGTTACAAAAGACAAAGTAGCCCCTGTTGTCTTTCCACTGAGTGAACTATCTGTGAGCCACATCCGTAAGCTGGTAGGATTCCAATTCCACCCTATCACTACCAGTCAGTTGCATCACTCCAAAGATTTTCTTAACCTCATCAATGAAATTATGCGGGTCCTCACCAACTTGCGACCCTAAAAACTCAGGCGGATTCATCCTAACAAAATCTCGAACCCTAGCTGCGACTGATCCACCATTTCTATTAGTAGGAACTGGAACATGCTAGTTGTTCTAGTTGGTCATACTCTAAGCCAAAAGCTAAATGGCATTCCAAAACTCTACATTCGAAACATCCTGATCTGGGGCTGGATGAGATGCCTTAGCATTGCGTGCATTAGCATTCCTGGGGTAAGCTCTACTAGGAGGCATGATCACTGAAACGCATAACATCGAGTTAGAAAGAGGAATTAGATCATACCTTACGCACGATAAGAGTAATAAGGAACTGGAGTTTTCCTAAAAGACTTCGTAGCCTCCCTCTCATTAGATGTGGTGCATTACACACCCATGAAAAGGACTCTACTTAGTACGTCTTTTCAGACATCCTAGGACTCTTAAACCTAGTGCTATGATACCAAGTTTGTCACGCCTCGAAGCTAGCCCCAGGACGCGGACACGGGACCTAAGATCACGAGTGACCCCAAGCTAACCCTAAGCTGGCATATCATAAGCATACTAAATAAACTAAAGTAAAGAAATATTGTACGGAAGCTAAATCGTGAGATAAACTGAAATGATGGGGAATACCCATAAACTATCTGAATATATAAAACTGAGAATTTAACAACAACTGAAAGGTCAAACTCAAATGCTAAGGCTGACTCTACCTATGTCTGAAATAAGCCTCTACTGACTAGAAATGCTGTGACATGCCCCAGCTAGATCTAGCAAAAACTGAAACTAAATACTAAAAGCAAAAGAAACATGTCTGTCATCCTCAGAGAATGAGGACTCACCACTAATGCTGCTGAGTTGGAGATTGGGAACCGATCTATGAGTGATCGGGAAGCTGAGAACCTGAACCTACATCACGAGAAGATGTAGCGCAGAGTATGCGTTAGTACTTGAAAGGTACTGAGCATGCAGGATATAATAAAGATGAATAATAACATAACTGAACAAAGCATATAACTGAGCAATGATATGATATAAGCATGGTACTATACTGAGAATACTGAACATGAACTAACTAAATGCAATGACCAAGTTTATAATATGCTGAGACTGAAATCTGACTGTAACTGATAACATGGTCAATGCAATAGAATCTGACTGTGAGGGAGCTACTAATAACCGACATAAAACCACATGAGCTAAATATGGAGTCCGATGTATACGCAACATCGAGAGGACCCAATATACCCTGCCAGAGGTATAGAGGCATGACTGACGTGATCACTAAAATGTAATACCCATAGAGGAGACTTATAAACCTACGGGGGCACATAGTTCTGGGACAATGAGGGTGACTGACCCTAGTCCAACTCGGTATTAAGTCTACTCCCAACTGATTATGTAAATAACACATTATGCCTGAATTTCTGTAATACTGGATAACTCAAAGAACTGACATGCTAACTAAAAATGCAACATTAATGTACAGATAATGAAACATTCGGAACTGAGGCATGTATATCTGAAATAACTGACCTAGCATGTGTAATTCATGAACTAAAAGAACTACATAGCTAGGGTTCTGAGTTTATGAAAGAATTTACGCAAAACAATACTAAAAGCATGATAATCTTATTCGGAATATTAAAGTAACTAATTCATAATGATCTGCTGAAATTCTAGAAAACTTAGGTCTAGATAATATGAAGGGAATCAAGAATCTGACTGAATTCTAGGGACCTAATGGGTGAAAGGAACTCACTAGTGAAATCCCAAATACCTGGTGACTAATTCCACTGAGAAATCTTTCAATTTCAGGGCTGGAACTGATGAAAAATCACTACGTTCTTAAACTAGGGCTTGGTCAAATCTTTCTCCTTCTTCTCGTTCAACTTGATGAATTTTAGGAGAATGAGTTGACTTGCGTAACTTCTAATTTAGTTACTAGGCTAAAACTGATCAAAACCACGTAGTTTAGGGGTTAAACGACGTAGTTTAGGGGTCCAACACATAGGGAAAAGACCAAACGACCCCTCACTTAAAAGTTGTCGGGGCGACCGATGGAACTGACCGATGGTCCATGCTGGTCAACCGTCGACGGGGTTTTAGGACTAGTTTATGAGGGTTCCTGAGGGTCTCGAACTACGGACGAATCGATGGTCCGTGGACTGATCCACGATCCGTCCTTTCCGACCGTGGGTCATGCCTTAGAATAGTTTTTGTCTAAGTTTCTGGGAGGGTTGCAGGTGGCCATCCACAAACCACCAGGATGGGCCCTGGGTCACCCTACGGTTCATGGGTGGCAACCGTGGGTTGCACCTGCAACTTCTGGAAATCTGCTGGTTTGGTCTATTTTCAGATACGGGGTGTTACATATACTAAAACTCATGTTCAGTTTTTACTTTTTATTAAATTAAAGTTCAATGAATAAATGTTGTATTTTTAAAAATTGTCTTGTAATAGTGTATTATATTTTGTTGTGAACTTTTGTTTAATTGATGATGATTTGTTTGTGACAATGAAGGGCACACATAATGAATTGAGAATAGTTTTCCGATGGTGGTGTTTGTGAGAAGAAGAGAAGAGATTGTTTCACCAACTACAAAGTATTAGCAGGTGGAATCGCTCTCTGGCCTCCCTTATGAGCAACACAAGCATAATTGACAAAAAGCTTAGACTAGAAGTGTCCTCTTACATGTCTACAACTACTTCTTCATACAATATTATCTGAATAACTACATATAATTTGATAAATGCTACCAATGTATCAAAAAGATTAGAGGCCACAATCTTCATGGAGCAAACTATTGTATAAAATTATGACATGAACATTGAGAAATAAAATAAAAATAGCAAAAGACAAACAATCAATGGAGGAATGTTGTCGAACTTTTTCCTATTTAACATCTTTGAAGAAAATTTTTGACAGAACAGAGTCCTTTCTACACATACTATAATTCACATGATAAAAACATTATATTCTTGGAATTATTACAACAAAGAAAAAAAAATATAGTAAATAATTAAATAGGCATAATACATAAATGTGCCCATTAACTTGGCCGTAGTTTACATTTATGCCCTTTAACTTTGGGTGTGCACAAGTAGATACTTAAACTTGTATAAAGTTAAACAAATAGACACATGACTCCTTTGTGGTATAATACACGTAGGACACCACGTATGACACAAATTTCTACGAAAGATTCCATCTAGGACATGTGTGTCTATTTGTTCAATTTTATACAAGTTTAAGAGTCTACTTGTGCACACCCATAATTGGAGGGCATATATGTGAAATGGGACCAAGTTAAAAGGCAAATTTATGTATATGTCAACTAACTAAGGTTAAAATAAAAAATGAAGTGTAGAAATAAACTATAACGCTTTAAAAGGAAAAAAAACAATATTAGCTTGGTGTATGCTTGATATTTTCAAAACGATTGACAGGGTCTCACCTTCAGAAGCTTTCCAGAAGCATCGATCTATAAAGCCCGAGACAGGACAAACATAGGATCTCCTGATTTATCCAGGTACATGAATGATGTTAAAGGATTGAGTTGACGAGCTCCTCATTTGGCTTCAATTTTACCTATGGGACATCATTTGAGCTACAAGATATCACTTATTGTTGGGTTCTATATAATTTTTGTTTTAACTTATTTTATTTTAGAAAGAGAGTCACCACTTAATTTTTTAAGAAAAAATTAAGAAAACTTAATTTCAAAAGATTTAAAACAGAAAATCAATTGACATGTCAAAAAGGGGGTTCAGTGTTCATATGTACATTTTAAAAAGGTGTTGGGCACTTGAACTGTCCACTAAGGCGCGGTTATCCGACGATTAAAAATATTTGGCTAACTTTAAAAATAGACATACTTAATTAATTTCAGAAGATAAAACCCTTAGACTTCAAATGATTTTTTGAAGAAAAGGAAAAAAACATTTTCATCTTAAATATGACTAAGTATAAGAAGCTTCAAATATTTTTAGAAATCAAATGGGAAAGATAAAAGAATATACTTACTAAAGAATAACCAACACAAGAATGACTAACCTTTGGGAACTTGAATTAAATTAAACCTTAAGATCTATCATCAAAGAAGCAAGTAATAATTTAAATACAACAAATATAAGTAAACAAATGATCACTTGGGCCCAAGTTTGGTTTTTGTCCGCCTGGGCCAGTACTTGAGCCTAATTTCTGATTTCTTTGGGCTTTTGGCCCAACACCTGGTACCTATCCTAAAAGACTATCAAAGTAGTGGCCAAAATAGATGGGCTTCTGGCCCAATAATAGGAAAATACAATGTTGGAACTGTAAGTGGGCTTTTGGCCCTATTTCTGATGTATCACAATGTATATCATGTTCTACACTGTTGTATAGAACATGTATACAACACTTTATTTTTCTTCGAAGACCTGTAAATCAGTTTTTCAGGCTTGTACATTACCTCCAGTAACCTATTCTTCGATCTTCATGGCTAGCTGACTCAATAATAATAGAATTGGGCCTCCGTGGCCCAATCATCGAAAGACAAAGAGAGGAGAAAGAGTCCATGAGGACTCTGGGTAGATTTCATGCAAAAAAGAGAAGAACACAGACAGTAAGAATGAATATATATTGATAATTAAATTCATAAAGTAAATAGAAACACGACTACCACTAAATTGGACCTCAAAATCCCTAGAAACACGAATACCACTAAATTGGACCTCAAAATCCTCAGAAACAGTAAAGATATGAGGATCTAATTAGCATAGTCCTATCATAGCACTCAAAAGACATGATGGTCATGCACGCTTAAGAATTAATGAACTCAAATTTAAAAAATGAGAATGGGAGAAACAGTAAAGGGGGCTACACTTATTCTACTTTGAAATATCAACAATCAGAGGGATAATTTCAAAGGGAGAGGAGGCAAATCGCAACTATTGATCTATACTAAAATGAAAAAGCCAAGTGAAACACATTTGTCACATGCCATGACTACATATAACACATGTATTCAAAGAAAATTCTTAGAACTGGAAAATCTTAATATATGTGGCAAAAAATCAGGCTATATGGAAAGGAGAGAATAGGCCAGTAATCACCAAGATGAATAGAGGACCAATATACCACTCTTAATAACCATTGAAACATATTGACAGAAAAGCCGAGGATAACAACGATGCATTATAATTTTTACACTGATACTCATATATTCACAATCTGTTGAAATTTCTTAGAGAAAGCATGAGACTCACATATATTGCAAGTAGATGCGAGAACAAAAATTCATTGACTTTACACGGTAAGTAAAAGAAACAACCACATAGGTGGAACTAAGCCAAAAAGTAAAGCAACCCGACAACTAGAAACAAAGTTAACGAAATTTGAGATTCAATAGATAATTCTTTTAACAGACCACTCAAAGCAATCATGTTAGGGCTAATTAATCAGCAGACAAACTCTAAACAATTATCATTCTATCCATACTCACGCTAACAGATTCACGCTAAGCTAGATGGAGTTAATCTGAACAAACATATTCATATATGAACATAACTCGACTTGACGGAGACAAACTCATAACAACAAAGGTAGCAATTTGAAGGCCATATTACTGAGGTTAAACAACATGAAACATCAAAAGTTGTAAGATATACATGGCACACACGGAAGAACAATAAGATACTCGAGCATAACGCTAGAATTCAAAAATAGAGTAGAGAGGAGATTATGCCCAAAAATAGCAATATAAAGAAGCTAATCAGCATGCCTTATTACAACTACATAGATTCAGAAATCTGATTTCAAGATCTTAAGCATCTAAGGAGATTAGGAGTCTATTTCGATTAACGACATGATATGAGACCAATATGGGGTTCTTTCTCATATTCGAATAGAAACAAACAAATGTAGACATCTTTCATGGCCTTAAAAATTCAACAAATAACGGCAGAGAGACAACATACGATCAACAACATGATCAAAGTTTCAAACTTCAAACATCAGAAACACGAGGTGAGGAGGAATTTAATAAAGGGAAAGGGATTACCTTTTCTCGGGCAGCAACTGAGATGACGACGAGCTTAACCACGAAGAACTTCCACCATTGGGAGCTGTTTTTGATGAGCATCGGAAAGTAAAACAACTTCAAATTTGAATAGAAGAGAATGAAAATATCTCTGTTATAGAGAATAAATCCTTGGTTTTTGATGAAAGAAACGAAAATCCTATATTTAGGCCATGGAACTCTTATATCATCTACCTAGTTTTGTATAACTCCATATATAAACAGTGCATCTAACCTCAAGCTCTCTGTTTTCTTTTTCGACTCTCTAACTCTATTTTTTCCAACCTCCCACTTTGAAGAAGATGAGAGATTAAATAGAGAGGATTAGGGCTGAGATAAGGTTGATTTAAGGGGGGGGGAACCACTGGAGAATTCAGATATGAACTAATGGAAAAAGGAATTCAAATTTCAAAAAATCATTTCTCGGATAAGAATATCCTCGACTCCAAATGGATATACCTCCAATTCTCAACAAATTCGAATGAGAAGAGGTGAGTTGGACGACATGGATTCACTCGAGAGTCCTTGAGCTTGACGTGGCTCAATATCGCGGCGGTAAGGATGAAATAACTGGCTAGAATTATACTGTTGTACGAGGGAACGAGACAGACGACGTGGGTTGCATACTATTGACGTCGTATGAATTCCATTTATTTCACTGTGTATTTGAATGTCGTTTGAATTTGCTTAATTGATTCTGTACGCTCCATCTTGACAATGTGTACTGACATCACTGATCTATTGCTGTTGTGAATGATTGAATTGCAACACCGTGATGACGCTTTTTGGAGATGAACGTTGCTAGTGAATGTTGAGCGTCATTTGGGAACGTTGTTGTTGACGCCGCTTGATTATGTATTGACGTTGGAAACTTGTGGATCTTTGTTGAACGTTGGCTGATGAATGGTGGGCTAGGAAGAGTCGGTAGTTGGACTCAAATTTGGTCTTAAAATGTGTTTAAGGTGAGGAATAAAAGAGGTTAGATTGGAAATTGTGAATTTGGTCCAATTGATTGCAATCGTAGCCAATCAAAATTAAGAACATAGCCAAATTGAATTAATTGGTGAATTCAGCTAAAATTTAAATAAGACGAATTAATATAGATTAATTAATGAGATTCTTAATCTTAACCCAATAAAATAATTAATTCAATTATAAAACTAATTAACTTAAAATATACACATAACTTAAATATTAACTATGGATTAAATTAAAATATTTAAGTAAGAAATAAGATATTTTGGGATGATTTTCAAATATTCATAAAATGTACTAATTATATAAAATATATATTATTTAAAAATTATAAATCACAAAAATTACTTAAAAATAACTTGGAAAATATTTTGAATTTTATAAAGTCAATTATTTCAAATCGTTTGGAATTTAAGAAGCTCGATTATTAATTTATATTGTGGAGGGCCAAAATTGGGCGTCAACAACTATCCCTCGTTTGACTTGGATTGATCAAAGAAATTCGAGGCAATTGAAATTGACGAATTCAATTTTGACATCTTTAGAAAATAGATTTTTGTACGGACTTTAGGAATTATGGCCGAACCCCGATATCAAGTTTTCTACTATCATAGGGTATATGAGAATTCAGGCAACTTGTAGTTCGACATGCTTGATTTAACGCACGATTCCGAAAGAATTCAAAAGTTATCCCGATATCGAATCATGAAGGGACCTGAATGCTCAGAAATAAGATTTAAGAGAGAATGTTGGAGTACAACCGAGTTTTCAACATTGATTTCGCCTACATATCCCTCAACTTAGGGAATCGGGCTATTTGTAGTTCGACTCAATCGGTTGGTGGTTTGAGTGTGGTGGAAGTCTCTCCACAGCTCACGTCCTAAGAGTTTGGCATTCCTCTTCGGACTATGTCCCAGTTCGCTGCTAAGAAAAAAATTCACGTTGTACTGCATCCTTTTTTGTCGACGTCGACCGCACATGTGGTTTGTTTGAGAATTCATCCTCTTGGATGCTCTCCACAAAGACAGAGATAAACTCATTACTAGACACTGTAATTTAAATAGAGAAGTGATATATTTTACCATATTCGACACATGTTCTTTTCTTTTATTATTCTGACATCAGTCTCCATCGGTTTTGAAGCAGTAGACGATGAATTGATATGATTCAATATGATGATGAATTTTTGATAAAGTAATATATTGTTGATGATGATATTTCGTTGATAGGATGATGCTGCTACATTAGTAGGATGATGATACTACATGGCAGGATAATGATGTTGATACTCCATTGATAGAATGATGATTGCCAATGATCCATTGGTAGGATAATGCTGATGAAAATTCATTGGTAGGATGATGATAATAAAGATCCGTAGGTAGGATGATGTTGATCCATTGGTAGGATATTAATAATCATCCATTAGTAGGATAATGTTGATGATCCATTGATAGGACAATGATAATGAAGATCCATCGGTAGGATGATGATAATGAAGATTCGTCGGTAGGATGATGATGATAATCTATTGGTAGGATGATGTTGATCAATTAGTAGGATGATGTTGATCCATTGGTAGGATAATGTTGATGATCAATTGGTAGGATGATGTTGATACATTGGTAGCATGACAATGATGATCTATTGATAGGATGATGCTGATCCATTGGTAGGATGATGTTTATCAATTGGTAAGATAATGTTGATCCATTGGTAGGATGACGATGATGATCCATTGGTTGGATAATGCTGATCCATTGATAGGATGATGTTGATCCATTGGTAGGATAATGTTGATCCATTGGTAGGATGACGATGATCCATTGGTAGGATGATGTTGATCCATTGGTAGGATAATGTTGATGATCCATTAGCAGGATTACGATAATGAACATCCATTGGTAGGATGATGATAATGAAGATCCATCGGTAGGATGATGTTGATCCATTAGTAGGATAATGTTGATCAATTGGTAGGATAATGTTGATGATCCATTGGTAGGATGATGTTGATCCATTGGTAGGATGACAATGATGATCCATTGATAGGATGATGTTGATACATTGGTAGAATAATGTACATGATCCATTGGTAGGATGATGATGGGATGATGATGATCCGTTGGTAGGATAATGTTGATACATTGGTATGATGATGATATTGAAGATCCATTGGTAGGATGATGTTGATGATCCATTCCTCTATTTTACCTTCGAACATTTGTATGTTAACTGGTCTTGTTGGGGATTTGAGCGAAAACAATGTTATTCATATCCCAAATTACTTCTAATTTTGGCATAAAAAATATTAAACCATTTCCTGCATCCACATAATTTTTTTTAGTTTTAAGTGAACTGATCTGTGTTGATTTGTTCGGTTGTTTGCTCCATGTCTTGCTATCTCTGGTTGATTGCTTTGATCTCCCGCTTCTTGATAGATAAAACAAAAACATTTTGACAAATATAGAAAAATCATTATGAAAAATAAGCTTTTGAAAAGGTTGCTGTCAATTTTCATGTCACGTAAAGCTTAAATGAACGTTCTGTGTTCGAAACTTTAGGTTTATCCGATAGCTTGCTTAAAACGTTCTGAAGATTGTTGAAGCTTGGGCAATCTGTCGAGGATTTTTGAAGTTGACTTTGAACTTTAACGACGCTAAAGATCATTTGGAGTTAGCTCTAAACTTCTAATGATGCTCGGAATATTCGAAATTTATTACAAACTTGTAGTGATGCTTGATGAAATTTTTGAGACCATCCTCAAAAATTTCTGTCCCAGTTAGATGTCTTGACATATCTCAAAGTGTTGATATATGACTTGTAGAATTTTTTAAGACCTTCTCAAAAAATTTGTCCTTGTTGCAACTCTCAATGTATCTTCATTCTTGACTTGTTGGAGAAAATATATTCCTCCTTTGAATTTTTCAGCCCCTCTCAAAAATTCTGTCCCAATTTCCATTATTAAGAGAAATGAAAATTTTACGGGGATATGACCGAGCCGTTGTGGCACTATGTATCCCATTGAGGTAGAAATAAGGTCAAACGTAGTTCCCTCTCTCAAGGATTAACAAAAATAGGAAATTTTGATAAGGAAACAACCGAGACATATGCTGCCTACGTATCTCATTCTTCAGAATTCAAGTCAAACGCAGTGCATTTCAAGGGGAAATATTGAAAATGGATAAAGGGATGATCGAGGCCTACACAGGCCGCCTACATATCTCATTCTTGACAATTCAGGTCGGACATAGTTCAAGTACAAATGGATAATATTAAAAATGGATAAAGGGATGACCGAGGCCGACATAGGTCACCTACGTATCTCATTCTTGAGAATTCAGGTCAGATGTAGTTCATTACAAAAGATAATTTTCTAACTATAAAACATAAGATAAATGATGTGATTACAAGCAAATGTCGTGATTACAAGAAAAAGAGAAAAAAAACTGTCACACCCCAAGTCCCATTGAGACGGACAAGCACCTAATGCCCTAAAGGCCCGAGAGAACCAACTTATGACTTGTACTTATTGTACGTGCAACTATGATAACTATATCTTTTTGATGAGTATAGGTCAAATACCTTGATAATAGACCAACATAGATAGGCCCAAAATAAATGCACATGCTAGGCCGTTGAAGACTTATTTACTATAAACAAGACATAACCATGCTTTACTTTGACATTTATTCTACAAAGCCTCTAAAATATAGACACTTAGCTTAGGTTGGGATATGACCCCGCCATACCCTTAACTATAATATAACATCAAAAATATTTACAGACTCGGCAAGCCCCGAATCAACATGGAGCTCCCTAAAGGCCGTTGAGTATCATGTGCTTATATTGGACAAATTCTATTAGCTTGAGTACTTGTACCTTGCTGCACAACTTTGGATATTACAATAAGTTAACCGTCTTCCTCTCAGATTATTTATCTTGCTGGACCGAAACCTCACTTGCTAAGACTTGGATTCTTCAAGGCTTAGGTTGTCCTCTACCCCTTACCTTGATGCTAAATTAGCTTATTCACTTGATTTACTTAATATGGGAGATGTTCTACCAACTTGTACTTGAAAAACAAAGGGTTTGCTGCAGATTTTTATGGTGAAGCTATAGACCAGAACTCTTGGAGCTTCTATGGCTTTCTTTGGGAGTAATTTTCTGGAGAATAAGTGATGAAAGAGATGTAATAAGCTTGAGTCCTTTAGAGGTCCCTTCTGGACGTTGTCACTTAACAAATTGGAGAAATAATATGGTCCTTTACTTTAAGCAAGCAGGTGCATCACCTCCTTAATTTTTGCTACAAGTTCTTAAGTAGGTGCAGCACCTACTTGCCCTTTTCACTTAAAATGCAGTCAACTTATTCTAAGTAGGTGCATCACCTACTTTCCCTTTTCACTTAAAATGCAGTCCACTAATTTCTACTATATTAGAAGAGTCAGTCCAGTATCAACATGTATGTGTTTTTTTGTCAAATTTCAATTTATGGAGGGCAGTTTCGTGATTTCAACAATTTCCCTATCCTTCGTATCCCTCCGCCTGGGTTTTGCTGCCACGGCGTTGTTACAGGTGGCTTTCATGCCAATTCCCAATATATGTTCATTCAAGCGTCTCTCTTCATCTTTGTTCTTCTCAATGTGTTTCTCCAAATTATCAGGTATTATTTATTGCTATTTTTCCTTTCCCATTCATCTTTTATTCTTTTTTTATTTGAACCAATTCATATTTGGGCATCTATTGTTATAATAAGCAAAGGGGAAAAAGAAGATATGAGACCTTTTTTTGTTTTCTTTGCGAAATTTGATTCTGGTTTAGAATATTCAATTGCCCTAACTTAAATTTCTAAATCAATCTTTACTTTTGATTATTTTCTTAGGCTTTGTTTTGTTATTTGGTTCAAAATATATCGTGTATTAACTAAGGAAATAAATGCTTGATTTGTTTGATTGGTCTGAAATAATCATGACTAGGCTGATAGTTATTTGTTTATCACAATCATGACTGCTCTCAGCGCTTAGATTGGAGTAATTTCTCATGCCCGAAATGTATGATGTTATTTGTTAATGTACTGGCTCTCTTGGCAGGCTATACTTCTCTAGGTATGCAAATTCTATTAGTATATGATTTATTACTTATGACTATAATGGAAGACATGGAAAGCTATACTTCTCTAGGTATGCAAATTCTATTAAGTACATGATTTATTACTTATGACCATAATGGAAGACTTGGAATGCATGTCTTCATAGATGAACAATGGTAGTACAAGAGAAGTTTTAGATTGCCCCATTCATCACAAATTATTTATAAAAATTCCCTTTGATTAAAATACATGAGAAATCGTAACAAAATGACAAACTGAAAACATAATGCTAAATAACTTTTTTTCAATAATCTTGTTAAATATGCCATCTATTTTGTTGCATCTGCAAGCTATATCTATCATCATGGCTGAATTGCCAACAAAGATTAACTGATCAAATAAATTTGCTTTTGCTTTTATATATATGTACAAAGTAGGATATTCAAATGATTTGTTTAATTTGTCTTTTTTGGTCATTGCGGTTTCTGCGCTCCATTGCGATAGCTGTCTATTCGTCCAACTCGGAAGAATTTCAGTTTGAAGGTAATTTTTATGTTATCTAGCTATCCCAATTGAATTATCTATGTCAAAAATATTCGACGGAGCTTCTATTCACCTTTATATAATATAGAAAGATACTTCAAGTAGATGAAATTTATGTATTGATATAAAGAAACTAATGATCTTATGGACTATAGAACTCCGCAAATTGAATTACCAGATTCGCTAAAGAGAGTATAGCCACTTTAAATAAGATTGGATATTTCATTGGGAAAGTGGATGTTAGCATGAAAAGATTCATTTAGTTTATATAGATAGTTTACAGAGTATTCATATAAAAATGCTTCCTTAGATTCTTGGTAGACCAATATTTTGAACCAATCAGATCGAGTTATTTTATATATATCAATTCTTTCAACAATGAAAAACTACCGAAGGAGGTCTAATAATGGTTTATTCCTTTTGAGAGTGATTTTTCATGTGAGGATCATGGTTACCTATTTGTGCTATTATTAGTCATTAAAATATGAAATGAGTGTAGTTAAAATTTTTTTATTAGTATCCAAAACTAGCTCCTTAGTCCACTTGAGTCCTGGTAAGCAGTCCAAATTGTTATTAGCTTGTTATAGGTTCACATGCTTAGCAAGGTGAGGAGAAGGATAATAAGTTTACTTGAACTTTAAAAATTCAAAGAAAGCAAACCACAAAACCAAACAAGCAGTACAATTCACACAATCCAGACTAAGAAAGTGAAAAGAACTGCTAAGTTACTGATCAGAGTAGACCCAAGAATCTTATATCATCAAAGTAGTGTGTCGCTTTCTTATAAACAAATATTTTTATAAAAATAGTTCCTTTCAGGAAATTTTGCCTTTGTGTTGATTGAAACAGCTCCTTTCAAGGCATTTCACCTTTTATGGATGCCTGTATTATCTGTTATTGGAAGAAGCAGCTTGATATATTATTACTGCTGCATTTTCTATGCTCGAGTTTGACAGATGGGTAGTTGAGAAATTTATTTTTTCCTTTTGCGAATCAGTCCTCCTATAATCAAACTGGTTGACGTCTAGATTAAAATTAGCTGACTATTTTGTTCTATTCTTAAACACTGAATTTGACTGCTCTTAAATCAATTCTTGGCATTTGCATCAGCTTGGATAGGGGTGACTTCTTGGTGCATCATTTGTTTGTCAGCTACAATCTCCAAGATTGTGATACTTGTTTGGCGCTTATCATTGATACTAGTTCTGGAAACATGCGTTGCACGTTCATTCCAAAATAGTTCATGTATATTTTGTTTTGCAAATGACATATTTTATCCTCTTCAAATCTATTGGTATTTACTAAATAAAAAATCCATCCATTTTGCGATAGAAAATACATATGTCTTCCTAATAAAAAGAATACATCCTTAATTATAAAATTGACTAAAAGTGCATAAAGTAAAAATAACTAACTATTGTACAAATAAAATATTCAAATGAGGATACTAAAATACCACATGCTAGTGGCTAATGTATACAAAGCAACAAACTATTGTAAATTCTCAATAATAATAAGGACAAAACAATAGAAAGTTGTACAATAACATCAAACAAGAAACATAAACACTAAACAAAACAAATAAAAAGGGATAAGAGAAGAGAGCATACAAATTTTCTCTCTTTTTTTCCAACTGTTTTAAGTGTGTATAATATTGTGTCAAATCTCACTATTTATAGGATAGGACTGAGGAACACAAAGATTTGTCATGAATATGCATTAATCCCTTTGAGATCATGGATGAGTATGAGAGATGTATTAAAACTCATGATAAATATAATTAGTGGGAGTTACATATATTCACACTAGTCTCTGGGCACGCGCGTTGCGCGCGTGTCCCATACGTCAATAATTTAAAACTCTTATAAAGTTAAATAAATATGATATTTTAAAATGTAATACCAACTTAACCTCAATCAATTCATCTTACTATTTGCTTCCTTTAAAAATAAGGGTGAAATTATAACATTATAATATTAGATCGAACCTATACATAAATTTAAAGCAATGAACCAAACCTCGCATGTATAAATTATTAAAAAAAACCATGAAAAATGTCGAATCAAATGAATTTGGTTCATGTAAAATTAAGATAATCAAACTTAGTCATTGTAGGACAATGTAGAAGTCATACTTGATATTTCTAACTTTATGAATTCATCTTGCTCCAAATTTTTTTAGGTGTTTCTAAATAAAATGAAGATGACAAACTTGCTATACGCTTTATTGTTACTCTTAGATCATAAATTAATTTACTTGGTTTATTAAAAAAAATCATATCAGCTTCAAAAATTAAATGCAAAGAATATCGTTATTAATTTTAAAAGCAAAACAATCATTTAGATGAATAAAATAAAATATTTCAGAGTATTAGACAAAAATTTTTTAAAGAATGTTCAATTAGTATGCATTAAGTAAAAAAAGTTTATTTTTATTCACCGAATAATTTCATAGCATTGAAAGAGATTATGTAGTTGTTTGTACCTAGAGCTCCATCCTAATTTTTTCTGTTTTTATGTCTTTTCTCTTCATCTGAATTAATAAATATAGACACCTCAACTATTGATTAGTTTAAGCAAAAACAAAATAAAATTAAAAAACAAAATCCTCTCTTGTGTCCATTTGTATTTCCAAAATATTGTAATTGAGAACATAATAAATATAATTATTAGTAATTAGTTGAGAATACCAAAATTACTCCAAGCCAAATACCACCGGATACATTACAAGACAATATGTATAGTGATTTTATATTTCTACAGAAAAAGTAACAAGAAATTCCAGAAAGAGAAACAATCATAAATAAAGAATTAGAATTGAAACAACCCTTCCTAATTTGAAAAAAAATCTATAAATGATAAAAATCATACAAACAAACAATAGAAGATGGAAAAAGAAGGAACTTTACCATAGGGTATGTAGAAATGCTAGTGGAAGAATTCAAGATAACAAATTTGTATTTTGTAGTGGTATATATTGATTTAGCTACAACTCTTCATATTCTTTAATTTAAGATTAAAAGGGGGAAAACCTTGATTCATGTAATTATTTAAAATTCTAAAAATCCTAATTGACTCTTGTTCTTCCACATTCCCTTTCTAATAAATAACTTACAATTTAAAAAATAATTAAAATAATGTTATTTAATTAATTAGATGTTTAATTTAATCGGGGGTAAAATGGTAATCCAACTTTTCATCTTTGGAGCTTCTCACTTATAATAATATATATGATTGTTGTAGACTTCTTGATGCTCTTAATACAAAAAAAAACTTGTATTTTTCATATCAACATAGAGTTTAAGAAAGAATTTTTTTTTTTTGAAACTTGAGTCTAAAATAAATTAGAGATGTTTGTGTGACTATAAATATCTCACTAAGGATAAAATGTTATGGTACTCAATTATCTGGGTTTTTTTTATTGGCAGTCAAGTGATTCATGGATTAGTTCACCGCCTAAGTTGGTAGATGGAAGGCTTATATATTAGCACATTACAGATGAATTTGGAGAAATTGACAAAGGAACAAGAGGACTTTGCATAACTTTCAAGGGAAAGGTAATTTATAGAAGTTATGAGAAATTAACCCAACTAACTACTGCTACTACTTATCCCTGTCATTTTCATTTACACTCATTCTAACCTCTGCATGTGTTTTGTCAACCACCGTGACAACACAATAGCGTCAATATAGCTCCAACAACATAGAACCTGCTTGCATCAATTTCTACCAATCTGTAAATAAATATTGTGTATATATGTGGACAAGGAAATCACAAATATACATATCAAAGTTTAAATATGCTTCGTCTATTATTGTGCAAGTAATGTGTGTGGATATAATAGTTTACACGATATGCTTTACTTAGCAAGTACATAAGTAGCCACTACTTCTAAACATACATGAACTCATAGATGAATATTGGGCATGTGCGCGCACGGGCAGTATCTATCTAGTTCTAAGTAGGTGCATCACCTACTTGTCACCTACTAGCATAGTTTAGTCAAGCAAGCACCTCACTTATTTTGCACCATTTTCCCAATCTTAGTTTCTTTATAAAACTGTAAAACTAATACGCACTTGACCACTTTGACTTTTACATAAAATACCACCTTTTACTATCTCGAGTTTGAATTTTTTTGAGATCACTTAGTCGTATATTTGTTTGAAGGCACGGGTATTACATCATCCCCCCTTTGGATCATTCGCCCTCGAATGAGAGGTGTTGCTCAAAACAATGTCAACTGTGAGTAGTTTTCAAAAAAAATTGCAAAAGTTCTTTTTGTAAGAGCTACCCAAAACACGTCAGTTGATCAAAAGTACGTATAGGCAATCCTAAAAGGGCTTTGCAGCAGATGTAGCACATGTAATAATCAAATGACAAGTAAGTCTCCTCTTAGCCATATATATTCAAGTAACAGTTCTGTACAACAAAACTTATCGTTCTCTCCTTTTTATAAACAAGCCTAACAAATACTTGGAATATGAGAATTGGAAATATTAGATCAAATTAACTAATGTGAAACAAACCTATGAACAAGTTAATAGATGCATATGTTATAATCATGTTGGAAAAACATTTAATATAGGAATATGGAAACTTTCCTTAGCCATTTTCTACATATAAGGACTACACAAAAATTTACTAGGTTCCCAACCATTTTTGGCAAAATCCTTACTTCATCCTAATATGGGGAAACTTTATCCCAACGTGTTTAATACTTAAGTCAATAAGAAAAGAAGGGTATAACATATTAATGCATAATCCACATGAAGCATATGACACATAAGCAAGTAGGCATGTGTGAACAATGAGCCATAAAGAAGTACTTTTAGCATATAGCATGTGAGAAAATGAACTTTAAGACATTTAGCACATGGGAGGATGAATTACAAAAAGTTATTACATAAGAATGGGGACTACAATATACACAGTTATAAATCACGTGATCACGTGGACTATCACATGAATAAATATACTTCATGAAATATGAGCAAGTGTGTGACATGTGGAAAACAAACTTTGGGGCCTATAATGTTTAAGCAAGTAGGCTATGAGACGTGTAACATATAGGTAGATGGTTTATAGAGCATATGATATATAGACAAGTGACTTGTGGTACATATAACTCATGAGCAAGTAAATTATAATACGTATAGCATATTAGCCATTAATGTATAATGAATATAAGAAATGGACAAGTGATTTATGGCAAGTCATTGGCAAAATAAGTCAACATCCTATAAAACGTATAGCACTAAGCGAGTTTTTTAAGCTAATAACACCCACATGCAAGTGTTTTATGACATATACAACATGTGTGAAAATGATCCATAAAGGGTATATGAGTACAAATAGTTGAGCCATAGGATATATAACATGTATAATTGTATAGGCAACCAGAGCCTTTGAAACCAGGAGACATCCTATATAAACACTCCACCATATCTTAAGTACAAAGCTACTACCACTAGTTCTAATTCCTGGGTGCAGTTGCACTTGTTTTTATTTACTCACCTCAAAACATATGCAATTGATTTTTCCATGGTCTTTTAACTCTTGAGAATTTTTCTCACAAGTGTTCCAACAAATAGAATCGAGAAGCTTTCTCAGTAAATTCAAACATTGGGGCAAGGGTAGGAGAAGTCTTCTATAAACTTCTGTAGTAATGGGGGTATGAGACTAACTATGCCTTTATTACAAGGCCGACAATATATAGTCACACTTGATGTTTGATACCTTATTAAGGTGTAAATAAATAAATAAACAAATGAATCTTGAGGGTATTATAATCAATGATTTTTTCTTACACGTTACCAGTTACACATAATATCAAGTACATGCAAACTCATATCATGATTTTATAACACATAAGGATTAGACACTTTGGCCCAACAAGTTAGGCATGTCCTACCTAATGGATTTTCTGTAACGATATACCGTGAGTTTACGGTATTTTTGATGTATTTCACTTAGAATTTGTGTGTATGTAGGGCTATATTGTATTAGAAATAATGTTTTGTGTATTATGTTTGTAGGAAATAGGCTAGGAGGCGGCTGATGAAGATTTTGAGCTGAAAGTTGCAGAAGTTGCCACCAACGGAACCACCCACGGACCGTAGGTCCATCGACGGGTTGTGGGTGGTCAGTCGTAAGTCCTGGTCTGGGAAGCTGAGTTCCACTACTTAATCCACGGAGTGCCAGGACGGACCGTAGACCAGTCCACAGACCGTGGGTGAGGCATCATAGGTGGAACATCAGGGAAGTCTGACAAGTGTGGAACCACGGAACAAGACGACGGACCGTAGGTCGACCCACGGTCTGTCCTGCACGTCCGTCGTTGATGATCTGGGAGTGAAGGTTCCAGTACCTTAGGAAATGTTTCTAAGTGTTGAACCACGGAAGGTGACCTACAGACCGTAGGTCGACCCATGGTCTGTAGGTCGTGTCGTCGACAGAAGCCGCGGCCAGACAACTTATTTTTTATTTTGTTTCCTTTTTATTTAGGACTTGTTTTCTATTAATAGGAGTTATAAACCTCATTTGTGGGGGTTAGACATTATTGTAAACTCTTAGTTTTTGGTGTTTTAGGAATTAACTTGCAAACTTTGGCAATTTGATTTCCGAAATTCGTTTGATACAATTTTAACTTTGAATTTCAATTCAAGATTTGGGTTTTCATCTATTCTACTTGTAAGTTCATGAATTCTTTTAATATAATTGTGAATTGTGTTCTTTCAAGCATGAGTAGCTAAATCCACAACTAGGGTTGTGGGAACCTTGAGCAATTAACAAAGTACGAATAATAATTAAGTAGTTCTTGAATAATGTTTATGCATGCATTGTTAATTCTTTCGCTTAGAAGTCTTTTTAACGGTGCACAACGTTAGAACTTGCCTCGTTGCTACTTTCCAGACCAAGGAGGTAGTTAATGAGAAAAGAATTAACAAAACAGATTTAGTGTATGCTATCTAATAGTCTAATATCAATTGGAGTGAGGGTGAAAACTAAGACATACATTGATGTGATGACTAATCTGAGGTAAAAGGTGAGGTTTAGTAAAGCAAACACTCGTAGCCGGACCAAGGTGCGAAGTGAAATTCCCTACTTGGAGGACCAATCACTTAGGGATACCTTACTTACCAACTTTGCATGTAAAACACTAGGAAAAGATTACTATTATTAGGATTACCGCGTTAAGAGCTTATGGGGAACACATATGCCCTAGTTTCTTTCTCATATTGATACAACAAAGTTGAATATTGTCTTCTTGTTACTTAAGAATAATAATTTGTTACTTGATTACAAAATCCCCCTGTTTACTTTCCTTCGAAAATAATTTGACTAAAGAGATATAATTGTTAGTTAAAGTTATGTCTAAACCATATTCCTCCTGGGATCGACCCAACCTACAAGCTGGGTTCTTTACTTGATAACGATCGCTTATAGTTCTTTAGGGAGGTGTTATTTGAGTGTATCAAATTTTGGCACCGATGCCGGGGAATACGACTTTTAGATTAAGTTTAACTACATTATTAAACTTTAGTTAAGTATTTCCTGATTTTACGTTTTGTTTTTGTTTTTATTTTCTACAGGTTTCTACTCTAGTGTATGCCAAGTACACGGAGTCGAGGCAAACCATTGACCCCTTACGATCCATAGTTGAGCAAAACTTTGAGAAAAATGAATAATCAAGGGGTCCACAACAATCCAAACAGAGAGGGTTTATAAGAAGGAGTAGAGTTGCAGCCTCCAGGTGTTGTTAATGTGCCCGCTCATGTTCATGGTGGTAATTTAATTGGTAATGCAGAAAGGGTTCAAAATCCTCTAGCACCGAGGTTTCGTGAGCATTACACGGATGATTATGATGCGACTACATCCGATGGGCCTATTGTTATTCTTCCACTACCTCTAGGTCATACATTTGTGGTAACCAGCAGTCTGATACAGATGCTTACAGCGAGAGGGTTGTTTGTTGGGTTGGCTTCGGAGGATCCCTATGCTCATATGGATAAACTTTCCAGTGTGTGTAAAAGTTGTGTGAGGCGACCAGAGCAAGATATAGATGTCATCGGTTTGAGGGTCTTTCCACTATCACTGACTGGAGATGTTGTTCTGTGGTTTTCTAAATTACCATACAATTCGATCTATTCATGGGACCAAATGCACAAGGTGTTCACATCAAGATACTTTCCGGTGTCCAAGAAGTTAAATCATAAAGATAAACTGAACAACTTCACGGCACTACCAGGAGAGTCAATAAGCAGTTGTTGGGATAGGTTCACCGTTTTCATCAGAAGTGTTCCAAACTACCGTATCGATGATGAGTCCTTGAAGGAGTATTTCTATAGAGGCCAGGATGACAATGGGAGAGTTGTGTTAGATACAATTGTTGGAGGATCGTATTGTGAGTGCACTTTTGAGGAGATCGCTGAGAAGCTTGAGAGGATTTTCCAAAACAACAAAGCCTGGAACACTAGAAAGGCAAATACTGGTAGGACCACGTTTGCTGTCCAAATCGCACCCAACTAAGCCAATGATGACATTCAGGAAGAGATGGCACAGATGAGAACAGAATTGGGTCTGGTACTAAAACATGTGACTGGGAGTGCGGAAAAGGTAAATGCGGTGAATTATCTGACTAGATCTCCACCGCCACCAGTTGAGGAGTGTTACTATGAGGAGGATATGAATTCGGTGAATGATCATATGGGGGGTTTCCGAACCAACGCCCAAGGTTCCAACTCGGATAATTAGTGCCAAGGTCAAGGAAATGAAGGTCGGAACTATGGAAGCTACAACCATGAGGGGAACTACAACCGTGAGGGTAACTATGTCCGGGATGGGAACTACAATCGCGGCATTAACTACAACTGGAACAACTATGGTAATGGGAATGATAAGGCTGGTCCCTATGTTCCTCCTGGTAATAGAGAGGGTGGCAGTAGTATGTCACGAAATGAGGATATGATGCAGAAGATGATGAAGAGATTTGATGCAACTGATGAGAATGTGAAAGAGATGCGAAATGACTTGTCTGGAATAGGTCAAAAATTTGATGCCCATGCAGTGTCTATCAAGCAACTTGAGCAGCAGTTTAGTTAGTTATCCACCAATGCAAATCCACGTCATCCTGGCACACTTCCTAGTAACACCATCCAGAATCTGAAAAATGATGGGCATTGTATGACAGTCACTACTCGCCATGGTGTCTAAGGTTGAAAAAGTGGTAGAGAATGATGACGATGAGATTGAGGTTACTGAAGCCCCAAGAGATAGTGCTGAAAAGGAAATTGAGGTGACTCAAAAAGTTGTGCCTATGCCTAGACCTCTGCCTCCATTCCCACAGAGATTGGTAAAAATGACCGAAGAGGGTAAATACCGCAGTTTCATAAATATGTTGAGAAGCTTTCCATCAATGTTCCGTTGATAGAAGCTTTGGAGCAGATGCCTGGGTATGCGATATTTATGAAAGATTTGGTGACCAAAAAGAGGGCTGTGAGTTTTGAGAATGATGAGAGAATGCAACATTTCAGTGCCATTGCTACTAGGTCACTTGTGCAAAAGAAAGAGGATCCTGGAGCTTTCACTATTCCTAGTACCATTGGAATGATACACTTTGCGAAAGCGTTGTGCGATTTAGGTGCCAGCATTAATTTGATGCCATTGTCCATATATAAGAATTTGGGTTTAGGGACTCCAAAACCGACTGTGATGCATCTACTCATGGCTGATAGAACTGTGAAGGCAAATACTGGTAGGACCACGTTTGCTGTCCAAACCGCACCCAACTAAGCCAATGATGACATTCAGGAAGAGATGGCACAGATGAGAACATAATTGGGTCTGGTACTAAAACATATGACTGGGAGTGCGGAAAAGGTAAATGCGGTGAATTTTCTGACTAGGTCTCCACCGCCACCAGTTGAGGAGTGTTACTATGAGGAGGATATGAATTCAGTGAATGATCATATGGGGGGTTTCCGAACAAACGCCCAAGGTTCCAACTCGGATAATTAGTGCCAAGGTCAAGGAAATGAAGGTCGGAACTATGGAAGCTACAACCATGAGGGGAACTACAACCGTGAGGGTAACTATGTCCGGGATGGGAACTACAATCGCTGCAATAACTACAACCGGAACAACTATGGTAACAGGAATGATAAGGCTGGTCCCTATGTTCCTCCTGGTAATAGAGAGGGTGGCAGTAGTATGTCACGAAATGAGGATATGATGTAGAAGATGATGAAGAGATTTGATGCAACTGATGAGAATGTGAAAGAGATGCGAAATGACTTGTCTGGAATAGGTCAAAAATTTGATGCCCATGCAGTGTCTATCAAGCAACTTGAGCAGCAGTTTAGTTAGTTATCTACCAATGCAAATCCACGTCATCCTGGCACACTTCCTAGTAACACCATCCAGAATCTGAAAAATGATGGGCATTATATGACAGTCACTACTCGCGGAGGAAAGCAGATCATTGATCCACCCATGCTGTCTAAGGTTGAAAAAGTGGTAGAGAATGATGACGATGAGATTGAGGTTACTGAAGCCCCAAGAGATAGTGCTGAAAAGGAAATTGAGGTGACTCAAAAAGTTGTGCCTATGCCTAGACCTCTGCCTCCATTCCCACAGAGATTGGTAAAAATGACCGAAGAGGGTAAATACCGCAGTTTCATAAATATGTTGAGAAGCTTTCCATCAATGTTCCGTTGATAGAAGCTTTGGAGCAGATGCCTGGGTATGCGATATTTATGAAAGATTTGGTGACCAAAAAGAGGGCTGTGAGTTTTGAGAATGATGAGAGAATGCAACATTTCAGTGCCATTGCTACTAGGTCACTTGTGCAAAAGAAAGAGGATCCTGGAGCTTTCACTATTCCTGGTACCATTGGAATGATACACTTTGCGAAAGCGTTGTGCGATTTAGGTGCCAGCATTAATTTGATGCCATTGTCCATATACAAGAATTTCGGTTTAGGGACTCCAAAACCGACTGTGATGCGTCTACTCATGGCTGATAGAACTGTGAAGAAGCCAATTGGTGTGCTCCAATATGTCCTTGTAAAAGTGGATTCGTTCATTTTTTCGACAGATTTTGTGATACTGGATTATGAGGTTGATTTTGAGGTTTCCATTATTTTAGGGAGACCATTCCTTGCTACTGGGCGTGCCTTAGTCGATATGGAGAGAGGGCAGATGAAGTTCCGACTGAATAATGAAGAGGTGACTTTTAATATCTGTAGGTCTATGAAGAAGGGAAGCGATCTTAAGTCGGTATTAGTGGTGAATCATTTGGATTGCGGTTCTGATGTGTCTATTGAAGAGAGGTTGGGTGTTGATGCACTGGCAGCGGAAATGATGAATTTTGATGGTGATGGTATTGAAGACTATGATGAATTGGTCACTGCACTTGATAGGTTCGAATTCCATTCCAATCCAAAATGATTGGAGTTAGATATGAAGAATCGCAAATCCCTACCTGCAAAACCATCTGTGGAAGAGCCTCCAAAACTGGAACTTAAGGCTCTACCTTCACACTTGAGGTATGTATTCTTGGGGAGAGATAGCACTTTAATGGTCATCATTGATGCGAATCTGAGCGAGTAGCAAGTTGAGGCGTTGGTTTCTGTTTTGAAGAGGTTCAAGAGGGCTATTGGATGGACTATTGCGGATATTATTGGTATTCCAACGGGCATTTGTTCTCATAAAATCCAACTCATGCCAGACAGTAAGACAAGTATTGAACACCAAAGGAGATTGAATCCCCCTATGCAAGAGGTCGTGAAAAAGGAGATCATTAAGCGGTTGGATGCTGGAGTCATATATCCCATTGCCGATAGTAGTTGGGTTTTTCCTGTTCAGTGTGTGCCCAAGAAAGGGGGAATCACTGTGGTTCCAAATGCTAAAAATGAACTTGTTCCAATGAGGCCGGTGATTTGTTGGAGAGTGTGCATGAACTACCGCAAGCTAAACACATGGACAGAGAAAGACCACTTCCTATGCCGTTCATGGATCAGATGTTGGATCATCTCGCTGGTAAGGGTTGGTATTGTTTTCTAGATGGGTATTCAGGCTACAATCAAATCTCCATAGCTTCAGAAGAACAAGAGAAGACCACATTCACTTGTCCTTATGGGACTTTCGCATTCAAAAGGATTCCATTTGGGTTGTGTAATGCTCCAGCGACCTTCCAGCGTTGTATGATGTCGATATTTTCAGATATGGTGGAGGAAACTATTGAGGTATTTATGGATGATTTCTCTGTGTTAGGTGACTCGTTTGATAGTTGTTTGATGCATCTGGCCGAGGTACTGAAATGATGTGAAAAGTGCAATCTTGTGCTCAATTGGGAAAACTGCCACTTCATGGTAAAAGAGGGGCTAGTTTTGGGTCATCGATTTCTGAGAAAGGTATTGAGCTTGATAAAGCGAAAGTTGAGATAATAGAAAAGCTCCCACCACCTATCTCTATAAAAGGTGTTAGGAGTTTTCTTGGGCATGCTGGGTTCTACCGGAGGTTAATAAAAGATTTCTCAAAATTGCACACCCATTGTGCAAACTTCTCGAAAAGGAGTCTAAGTTCGATTTTGATGATTCTTGTCTGAGAGCATTTGGAGAGTTGAAGGGCAAGTTAATTTCTCGAAAAGGAGTCAAGTTTGAGGATGGAATTAAGATTAATGATGCATTCCCTGATGAACAAGTATTGGCTGCTTCCTATGATCTTATCCCTTGGTTTACAGATTTTGCTAATTACTTTGCAAGTGATTTGGTTCCATCGGATCTGTCATTCCACCAAAGAAAAAAATTCATGTCTGATGTGAAGAATTTTTTTTGGGATGAGCCTTACTGGATATGTATTTATGCTGATGGGATTATTCGTCGCTGTGTGCCCGAGGCTGAGATGATAAGTATACTAGAGGTGTGTCATTCATCGCCTATTGGTGGGCACCATAGTGGTATCCGGACTGCACACAAAATTTTGCAGTGTGGGTATTACCGGCTTACCATCCATCAAGATGCTCCTGATTTCGCCAAGTCGTGTGATCGTTGCCAAAGAGAAGGAGGAATTTCAAAGAAGCATGAGCTACCTATGAATCCGATATTGGTGACTGAGTTATTTGATGTCTGGGGCCTTGACTTCATGGATTCATTTGTAAGTTCTCATGGGATGAAGTATATTCTTGTTGTGGTTGACTATGTATCGAAGTAGGTGGTAGAAATTGCGCTTTCAAACAATGAGGGAAAGAGTGTCACCGCATTTCTGAAAAAGAGTATCTTCTCCAGATTTGGTACACCGAGGGAGATCATCAGTGATGGAGATTCTCACTTTTGTAATAAGTTTTTCAAGGCGTTACTGGAGAAATATGGAGTTCGTCACAATGTAGCTACTCCGTACCATCCGCACTCTAGTGGGCAAGTTGAGGTGTCAAACAGAGAGATAAAGAAAATTCTTGCAAAGACTGTGAACGCCAACAGAACTGATTGGTCAAGAAGGTTTGATGATGCTCTATGGTCCTATCGTACCGCATTCAATACTCCCATAGGTATGTCCCCCTACCAACTTTTATATTGGAAGTCATGCCATTTTCCTGTAGAGTTAGAGCATAAAGCAATGTGGGCGTTGAAGAAGTTGAATTTGGATTCGGGTGCCGCATCGAGTCAAAGACCAAATGACATGAATGAGCTTGATGAGTTTCGCCTAACAACATATGAAAGTTCAGCCTTGTACAAGGAGAAGATGAAGAAGTATCATGATCAAAAGATTGAAAAGCGTGAATTTATTGTGGGTGATCTGGTGCTTTTATTCAGCTCAAGGTTGCGCTTGTTTCCTGGCAAGCTCAAGTCCAAGCGGACCGGGCCATTCAAAGTCGCTCAAGTATTTCAACATGGAGCAGTCGAGCTAGAGAACAAGGAGGGAACAAGGTTCAAAGTGAACGGGCAGAGGATCAAGGTCTACATGGGGAAATATGAGAGTGTGCAAGAAGTGATTGAGGCCTATTATCTTGATGAAGTCAGAGTAATCAAGGTGTCTGCATCGTGCCGCAACGTAAATCAAGCGTTGCTTGAGAGGTAACCCAATATGTACAATCTAGCCAACTATAGGTTTTTCTTTTCGATATAGGAGTTTTCTTCTTTCTTTTTGATTTTTGTAGCTTTTTAAATTGATGTTTATTTTTGTTATTAGTGTTGGCTAGATATAGATTAGGGTCTGTGTCTAAAAAGTGTCCAGAAAATGTTATAAAAAAAAGAAAGTCCTAATGGTTGCTACGTGTGCAGGGACGAAAAGCAAAATCTACAGAAAATAGTTTTTGCAGTGGTCTACGGACCTCATCCATGGTCCATTGGTCAATCCACGGACCGTGAATGGCGTCCGTAGATCCAAGGTAGGTTTCCTAATTTTTTTAAGTGTCAAAATGACCTACGGACCCAACCCACGGTCCATAGGTTGACCCAAGGACCGTCGACGGGGTCTCGTGGGTCAAAAGTTAGGGTTTTGCCTGACCCAACCCGTACCCCAATTAATATAACCTTTCACTTTCAAAAACATCCCCCACTTCCAAAATTCCCTCCCAACCATTTTTCAACCTTCCAAATCCCCAAAACCACTCATCATAACCCCCATATCACTCCCTAAATAAATTCCACATATCCCATAACTTCCTTCTTCTCTCCCAAATCAGTCACCCACTTCCATTTTCTTCCCCAGCGATTCCAAAGTCCGGGTTCGGTCTCAGAGGCTAGTAAAGAGGTTCAAGGAGTTCATTGCACTAACATACTCACCCACTTAGATTACTTGAAAGGTAAACAATTTCACCCTAACTTTGAATTGGATGTTCATTGTTTAAATCATGAAGTTGCAACTTGACCTTGGGTTGTTAATCTCCTATTTGAATGATGAATTGTAGTTAGAAACACCCTTGGAATGATAGTATGTGAGTGTGTTATAAATTAAAACCAAGTAAATTTGTCAATGGGTCTAAATTGGAAGTTTTGACTTAGGGTTGTTCAATGATTTGGTGTGAATGTGTATAAAATTGAATGATCCCAAGCCTAAGAATGATGAACTACCAAAATATATGTTGAAATCCATGTGTAGGCCTTGTTTGATTGTGTAATTGTTGAAATATGGCACAAAGTGCGAGTCCAAGTTTGAAACCTGGCACAAAACTGCCCACAACTTCAACCCACGGACCGTAGGTAAACCTACGGACCATAGGTCAACCTACAGACCATAGGTCGAGGTCCGTGGACCAGTGGCACACACGAAATTGCTTAAGTGTAGAACCACAGTGTGGACTACAGTCCGTCGTTCAATCGACAGACCGTTCTTCACATCAGTGGTTCCACCATCTGGGACCTGATTTTCAACCACCCGACCTACGGAAGGGACCCACGGACCGTCGATCTGGGCCTGGAATTTTTTTGAGTTTTTGTTTGGGTTCGATTCTTGTTTTAAAATTATTTCATCAGTCGTATTGCCTTGAGTTTGGTACTAACTAAGCTTCCACAGGTACCATGGCCCCTAAACAAGCTCCAACCTATGCAGCAAAGGGCAAGTCCAAATACGTCACTCCTTCTCGACGTCTGCTTGATGAGGAAACTGACACCGAGTACATTCCACCTACCACCCGGACCTCCCCCACTACCCCCACATTACTAGGAACAAAGCCCAGCAGGTTAGCTCCGATGAGGTCACTGCCCCTAGTCTGCGGTGGGGGCCATACAGATCAGAGCACAGGCTAGCTCGGAGTCGGAGTCCCGCTCTAGTTCTAGCGGTAGTACCGCTTCTTAATCTGATGTCGATAGCACCGGCGATAGCTCGGTACCCACCGACGTTGAGCCTGCTCCCAAGGATGATGAGCCGACGTCGGGACAAGACCCACGACATCCTAATGAACTAGCTGATAAAATATAAAAAGGGATCCTCCGGAAGCAAGGAGGCTCACCAACAACTCTGAAGCTCAACTGGATCAACGATGCGCTGGATGCTGATTCTAGTTACCTGAATTTGCATCATAAAAAGATGCAGGCCCGCTGGCATCAGTACATTGAATGTATGAGCATGCGAGGGGAATACTAAAACAAGACATAAGCTCGAAATAAACTGAAGGAACATACCTGGTCTCAACTCAACTCATCTCAACTCATTTCAATATAAAGCAATAATATAAATGCAATTTAAAGAAAAGCTTTTAAAACATGGATAACAACTCTGTGTATTTAGAAATACAATGGTAACTCAATTTGTATGCAAGGATACAATTTGAACTTTGTTTGTATGTGAAAATAAAAGTAATCTCTGTGTATACAATTATACAAAATATAACTGTGGGAGTTTCTCTAACCGACAACCATCACTTAAGAGCTATGTGATGATACAACATTTTTTCTCACGCTGCCAGGGCCGTCCTATACCTTTTCGGGGGTATAGAATCTAACTACTAAGTGGATCCACTTGTCTATGCTAAGAAGTACTAAGGAATCATCTAAAAAGTATGACCCTTTGCTACCCACGCTGGCTACATGGTTTATGGGGGCTGTGAGTTATCTGAACTCTCACCTATATCGGTGCTCAATACTACTCCCAAAATATAACTAGCTCATATGTTTAAAAACATAACTCTTTCTGGGATTTGAGATAATTGCTCAAAAATTAGCCCAAAGGGTCTCTTGGAAATCAGTGTTTCCTCTCTTAATTAAATGTGAAAACACTTACTCTTTACTGAAAACTAGCTCAAAGCCTCCTTTGGAAATCGGTGTTTCCTTTCTTGATTAAATGCGAAAACATTTACTCTTTGGGAATACATAGTCCCCATATACTCTTTTGAAGAAATTAACTTCACTCTTTACTCTTTACTCAACTCAAAACTCAAGTTTTAAAACAAGTTTAAAGCATTTGCAAAAGACTTTTGAAAGGACTTTAAGAACTCTCTAGACTTGGCTCTTAACTTTCCTTGAATTTGAAATTTATGGATTCAAAGTTGTGATTTGTGATAGGAAAGATCTCGTGATGTTTAGGAGTGTTTTTAGATAGTTAAACATGAGAAACGATCAAGAAATCACTATCTGGAAGCAAGTCTGCGATGCGGAGATGCATTTTATTAGTTGGTCGCAAAATAAATTTTAAGGCAGAGGGTCCGCGACGCGTTGAAAAATTATGTGAAAAGGGGGGCAGGTCCGCGACGCGGACTGGGTTGCCAGTTTCGCCCGACTTTTTCCTTTTTCATTTTCTAACACCAATTCGCCTAAATTTGATTCTTTTTCTCAATTTCTCTTTAGATTTAGATACCGAGTATATGTACACAAGAATCTATTCATAAACGACTCTAAAATCGACATGATTTCCTCAAGAACTCAACAATCCCCACTTAACTCAAGAACGAACGCCAATATTCAAAAACACAATACAAAATCATCAACTTTCAACTTTCTAGAACAAATTTTGCTGAAATCAACATGTTTGGCATGTGGGTGAACGAACCCAACGCTATGTAAATCTCACATACCTCTTAGGATCAAATCCTTGGTGAACTCCGCAACCAAAATCGTAAGAACTTGACGAATCTTGACCTTTTCTCCTCCTTTCTCCTCTTGAGTTCTTTCTCTAAAAACCATAGCGTGAAATTTAAGTGCGTAAACTTAACCAATTCAGTTTAGACCCCAAATAAATTAATAAAAATGGATTTAATTAATTGGGTAATGAAAAGACCAAAATACCCTTCTAAAATCAGGGTGACTTTCCTTATTCAGACAGCCCGACTTCAAACGCGCATATCTCCCTCATACAAACTCAAAAACTAGCAAACTCGGTGGCGTTGGAAAAGTAATTCAATGACCTTTCATATGATATCCTGTAGCCAACCTAAATCATCATGTACTAGGAGTTAAGGTCATTTGAAGTTGACCCAAAACTCATACTTAACATAACTTGCCAAATTTCATATTTTCATTCTTTCCAAAAATGGATCTTTCTAATTTTAGCTCTTTCAAAGAACGGGGTGTTACAATATCTCCCCCTTGGGAACATTCTTCCTCGAATGATATTACTCCTAGTTGGCTAAGGGTGTAACATCTAACATCCAGCTCAAACACCTAACAAGAAAAATTTAAACATAACAAGTCAACTTAAAGTAAATGCCAAGAAAAGGATTAGTACCTTAATTTGAAATTCCTCCGGACTCGAAGACATGTGGGTACCTCTTGTTCATGTCCTCCTCAGCTTCCCAAGTAGCTTCCTCAACAAACTGGTTTCTCCACAGAACTTTGACTGATGCTACTTCCTTGCTCCTCAACTTGCGAACTTCACGGTCTAGAATCTGAACAGGATTCTCCTCATAAGATAAGTTGTCTTTAATACCAATATCTTCGGTAGGTATGATAAGTGAAGGATCTCCCATTCAGTTCTTCAACATGGAAATGTGGAATACCGGATGAACCGCTGCTAACTCTTGTGGTAGCTCCAACTCATAAGCTACATTACCGAACCTCTTGGATATTCTGTAAGGACCAATATACTGGGGACTAAGCTTCCCCTTCTTACCAAATCTCATAACACCCTTCATGGGTGAAACCTTCAAGTAAACCCAATCATCTACTTCAAACTCCAAGTCTCTCCTGCTAACATCTGCATAGGATTTCTGACGACTCTGTGCTGTTTTTAACCTCTCTTGAATAACCTTCACTTTCTCCATAGCTTCATGAACCAAATCTGGTCCTATCAACCCAGCTTCACCAACCTCAAACCATCCAATAGGAGATCTGCATCTTCTCCAATAAAGAGCCTCATACGGAGCCATTTGGATGCTAGAGTGGTAACTATTGTTATAAGCAAACTCAATGAGAGGCAGGTGATCATCCCAATTCCCTTTGAAATCAATCACACAAGCCCTAAAAATATCTTCTAACGTCTGAATAGTGCACTCTTCTTGATCATCAGTCTGTGGATGGAAAGCAGTGCTCCAGTTCACCTTCAAACCCAAACCTTTCTGGAATGATTTCCAAAAGTGTGCAGTAAATTATGCACCTCTATTTGAAATAATCGACACTGGAACTCCATGAAGTCTAACTACCTCTTGAAGATATAACTTGGCATAATCCTCAGCTGAATGGGTAGTCTTTACTGGCAAAAAGTGGGCTGATTTAGTCATTCGATCTACAATCACCCAAATAGAATCGTGTTGCCTGCGAGACCGCGAAAAACCTGTAATAAAGTCCATATTAATCATCTCCCACTTCCATTCCAAAATCTCTATATTCTGAGCGATACCACCGTGCCTCTAGTGCTCTACTTTAACTTGTTTGCAATTCAGACAGTTAGCAACGAACTCTACAATGCCCTTCTTCATAATACTGCATCAATAAACCTCTCTCAAGTCACGATACATCTCTTTGGAACCCGGATGGATAGAATATCTGGAGCTATGAGCTTCCTCCATGATCCTCTCTTGGAGTTCATCCACCCTTGGTACACACAACCTACCTTGATACCTCAATACACCATCTCCCCCTTGTTCAAAAGCCATTACTTTTTGTTTATGAACATTTGCCTTCAATTCAAGTAAAATAGGATCTTGGTCTTGTTTCTCTTTCACTTTTGACACTAATGATGATTCAGCCCCATTCATCACCACTACTCCTCCTTCAGTGGAATCCATTAGTCAAACTCCTAATCGTGCAAGTCTGTGCACATCCTTTGCTAACTCTCTCTTCTCTTCCTCAACATGGGAGGTACTACCCATATACAACCTACTCAAAGCATCAACAACAACATTGCCTTACCTGGGTGATATAAAATACTCATTTCATAATCCTTGAGTAACTCTAACCACCTCCTCTGTCTGAGATTAGGCTCTTTCTGACTAAACCCATACTGGAGACTCTTGTGATCGGTGAACGCATCCACATGAACACCATAAAAATAGTGACGCCATATTTGCAAAGCAAATACTACGGTAGCCAACTCTAGATCATAGGTTGGGTAATTCTTCTCGTGACTTTTCAGCTGTCTGGAGGCATAAGCTATAACTTTACCATTCTGCATTAACACACAACCCAGTCCAACTCGGGACGCATCGCAATATACAACAAAATCTTGTGTACCTTCTGGTAAGGTTAATACTAGGGCAGTAGTCAACCTAGTTTTCAATTCCTGAAAACTTTTCTCACAAGCTTCAAACCATTGAAACTTCACTGTTTTCTGAGTCAACTTGGTCAAAGGAGATGAAGTAGGTGAGAACCCTTCGACGAACCTTCTATAATCCTATTATTTTAGATATATTCAGACTAGTTGGGTTTTCCCCATTTTCAGATATCCACTATTTTTTTAGCTTCGGCATAGTATAAGTTTTACTTAGTTATATTCAGTATGCTTGATATATGCCAGACTCAGGGTTAGCTTGGGGTCACTCGTGATCCTAGGTCCCGTGTTACATCTAGGGGGTAGCCTCGGGGAGTGACATATAGACGTCGAGCTTAGGTCGTAACAGGACCCCGCCCATACCCTTAACTATAATAAAATATAAAATATATGTTAGAGACTCGACAAGCCCCGAACAAACATAGAGCTCACCAAAGCCAGTTAGGTATCCTTTGCTTATATTGGACATATTGTATTATCTTGACTACATGTAGCTGCGACATGAAACACGACGTCCCTATCAAGGAGGTCATTATACAAGAATGTACTGAATAGGTAAGGTAGATGATGCAACTACTTTCTCTTATTACGTTAGTCAAAAAGTCTAAGTAGGTGATGCCCCTACTTGTCACCTAGTAGCTTAATTTAGTCAACAAACACCTCACTTATTTTATACCATTTTCCAAATTATACACATCCTGATGAAAAACATTCAACATACCGGTAACAACATTCAGAGAACCCTCATAATCATGTTGAGATTGAAGAGCATAAAACCTATTCTAACAAGGAGAACCCAAACCACAACCACTAGGCTATTCTTTCTTATCATCTTTTCCATTAAAATCTTTCAATGGATAGTCTCTCTTCTTGTGATCATTCTCCTCACAACCGAAGCAAACACCCATACATGCTACGCACTTTCCTGAGTGACTCTTGCCACACTTTTTGAAAACGGGAAAATAAGATCTATTTCTACTACTTCCTGGAGGCTTAGGGTTAGATAAACTATCTTTGTTGAACATAGAAGACGGAGAATTTAAAGAACCTTGACCGGTTGAGAACGACTATTTCCACTGGACCTAGAAAGAGGAAAGTACCCATCAACATTTCTTACCCTCTATGACTCCCTAGATTTCTCCTTTAGATTTTCTTTTTAAATTAATTGGGCATGTATCATTAGATGAGAGATATCAGTCTCCTTGATAATAAAGGCAGTTTGTCACTCTTTGACCACCATTTCAGACACACCCAATACAAACTTACACTTCCTTGCCTTAGAGTAGACAACCATAGTTGGAGCATAGTTAGCCAATTGAGTTAAATTCAAAGCATAATCGTTCACACCCATATTTCATTGGCGGAGATTAATAAACTCAAGCACCTTCACCTCTCTCATATAAAGAGGAAATAAATGATCAAGAAAATCCCCTTTAAAATTCTCATAATCAAGAGGACCCACATCAATAGCCCTCTCTTCCTTCCATTAGTTGAACCATGCTTGATAAACACCTTTGAGTTGATAAGTAGCTAATTATGCCTTATATACCATTGACAATCCAATAATTTCCATTATATGATAAATCTCATCAATGAACTCTTTAGTATACTCATCAACTTTAGGCCCCTGAAACTCACCCTGGTGAAGTCGCACACCCTTATCGCCGACATACCCACATTTGGGTTCACGGAAGAAATAATATCTCTATTAGCTTGGTTTGTTGTAGCTTCAAAATATATTTTGAAAGCAACTGGGAATTTGGCATGAGTCAGTTGCTCGCGAAAAGGATGGAACGACACTTACGGAATCTCTGGCTCCACATTCCTTCTTCTATTAGCTCTTCGAGGAGGCATATCCTGAAAAGCATGAAAAGAGTTAAGAGAAAGAACTTCATATAGGTGAACTTTATGGCACGACATTAGAGTAGTGAAAGAAGTAAAGTTTTCTAAATGGATGGTAGCCTCATATTCATAAATGTGGCACACTTCAAACTTATGAACAAGACTATACTCGACGCAGCTTGTTAGACATCCTAGAATCTTTAAAAAACATAATTCTCTGATTACCAAGCTTTTCACAACTCAAAGTACACCCTATATATGACATGGAAAATAGGACCTCGAGAGGCCCTAAACTAGCACTTGACATAAGCATGATGTAAAATAAATTTAGTAAGAGATAATAGACAGTAAAAGTCTTATATCATATGAGGAATTTGAATATAAGTGTGGGATACTAAATAGGTTTGACATAGCCTTTCTAACATCATAGGATTGGTTGAAATGTAACTCATATATCACATGCAAGTCTGAAAATGAAAAGACAATACAAGAAATAAAGCATCAGTGGCTTTCTCCTCGGAGCACTAGGACTGACCAATCCACCGTGCTAGTAGAACAAACCAAGCTAGCCACAAGCTGAATGAGGAACAACATACCCTATATAATAAGACAATAGAGGCACAAGTATACATAAATACATTAAATAATCTTAAGTATGGAGAAAGGCATAAAAATATAGCCATGATAATTTGAGGAACTTTAAACTTGATATGTCTGACTAAGTAAAACATATAAAAATTCTTTAGAGAATCAATGGTTCATAATCAAGGTCAATGCATACTTAAAACCTAAGGAAGGCTTTCATAAAACCTTTGAGGAAAATATTGTTCATTTGTTGGATATTTACCATTAACCGACAATCGGACAATTTGAGCTATAAAATGGAATTCAATATGACCCTCACACCGAAAAATGGGAAACTACTTGCCATAGTAGAACTGCATCACATTCATTCATAATTTCTTTTGTGGATGCACTAGCTTTGTCATTTAAGATAATCCTATGGTGGTACATAATTTTGGACAAAGAAATTTCTACTCAAGAATAAACCTCTATTAGTAGTAGGGCCTCCATTCTAAGAGTAACTCATCGAAAAGGATATGGGCTTTTCTATTTCAACCACCTTGAATATGATGGGTAGTCGAATGGATTTAAGAAATGCATATGTCTGAATAAGTTCCTTATGAAATAGTTCTATTACTCGATTTAGAGTATGAAAGAATAGAAACTTTTCTTAAATATTTGTAGTCCATCATTTAAAGAAGTGAGGCACTCACAACCATAAATAATCTCCTATTGACACGCCTTCATAGACACCTTAGGATGCTGAACTCTGTGGTCTTATACCAAGTTTGTCACACCTCGAGCCTACACTCCAGACGTGGCCGACACTCAAGAACCATTGTTGCTCTCCAAATGAACCCTTTTCTTGGTTGATTGCTAAGTAGAAGACTAACAAAAGCATACACAAGCATCATAACTGAAGAAAATATTTTAAAAAGTTCACTGAATCTCATAACTATCTCAAAATGCTGAGTATGAATCATAAAGTTTTAAATAAAATATCTGAAACTGAATACAGAATGACCCTCCAAAATTATCTATCTACAAAGTCTCTACTGTATAAAAATAGGTGTCGGGGTAAAGCCCACGAAACCTCAAAATGTTACTACAAAAAAAATATAAATCTAAATTCTTCAAAAAGTGAGGAGGTCTCACCAAAGTTGACGAGCAGATGATGTGATCTCAAGGGAAGTATTGTTGATGATCCTAAGTTACTAAATCTACATTATGAAAAGATGAAGTTCGAATGACATCACTATATCGAATGTACGAGTATGTAATAGGGCTTAATCAAATAAATAACCAAACATAAAGATAGGATGTAATTCAACTGAAGAATAATTAAATCATGATGATGTATACTCATATAATGCTCATATGGATGAAAATTACTTATCATCTTTAATCATATATGAGGCTAAACTCAAAAATTATATCTTAAAATAACATGTATTTAGGTTGTAATTCGTATCATACTTGTTTTCATGCTTAAAATCCATAAGGGTTTGAATGACCATAAAAATCATGCTAAATTAGTACCATAAGGTTTTAAAACTTAAGTGAAATAATGAAAACAGAGCTTATTGAATAAAGATCATAATTTCATATAAGCCCAAACATTACTTCTAATAATCTTATGAACTTCTTTAGAATCAAAATACTTAAGGCATTATAACAAAAAGAATACTCTCATTGAAGTCTTACATACCTGGAAGAACAATGTTCTTGGAGAAACTTGAATACAATCTTGGAAGATGAAGTGTTGAGAAGAGTCTTGGATTGAATACCTTAGGTATCTTAAATAGAATCTTGATCAAGGATCCTTTAGATCTTGGTAAATTGGAGAAATATCTTTTTTGGAGTTCTTGATCTTCGAAGAAAGAGAATTAGGGATTTTGAGAGTTTCTATACATAAAATTATGATATTAGATTATAATATGGACTTAGGGAAGTTAATTAGCAATCAGCAGGTCCGCTGGGAAAGTAAGAAGATCATAAAAACAAAAAATGACCTTTTAATGAATCCCGTCGGCCATTTGCAATCAGCAGGTCCGCTCATTTAGATATTTAGCAGATCGCCAAATGGAAGTTTAGATCAGCAAAATAAACGAATACTTAAAGTTTTAAGGAAATGTAAGAGAGATAATTCGGTTATTCGCCAACCCATTCAATGAGTCGCCAAATAAGCAGGTGTCCTCGATGAATTTCTAATCCAGGACACATTTCAGTAAAACATCCATAACTTTTTACAATGAATATGAAATAAGTAAAACATGATTGCATTGGGAATAATCCTCATAGGCCTTGAATTTTATAAGTCATATGCCACCTAGATGTTGATAGATATGGTTGTTTGAATTTTACCTTTTATGAACTCATGCGAGAACTTAGCGGATAGGAATGCTTTGAACTTGGCTTGGTATTTCAGGTCCCTTAAGACCCTAGATAACTTTAGGTACCCTTGGTAAATGTCGTTAATACACCTTAACAAGTATGGCATCACCTGGTTCAAGCTCATATACTTCATTTGAATGATTCAGATTTTAAGAGTAGGCGTACGAGGTGATACAGAATGATGTTGGTCTTAGCTTAGAAATGTTTGAGGTGTTTCAACAACTTAGTTCCT
>JAJONR010002188.1:0-43250 GCA_029582245.1 Solanum etuberosum | reverse complement strand
TACCACTAATTTTAGATCTACAAATCTCATCAAATACTTTCTAGAGAGAAATTACATATTTATAAATTTGATTTTCATTTAGTTATTTTAGGTGTTTAATCTTATTCTCAAATTTAAATTTCCAGAGTGTAAACACTTTCATTTATTTATTTTGCTTTGAGATAACGAGCTCCTCTGATGCTTGTTTGATCTTACTTATGAATTACACATGCAAATATATGTGTTGATGCATAGAGTTGAAACATGAATTCTACTTCCATCTTGAAAAGTCAACTATAGATTAATTGACGCTTGAAAAGGTGAAACTTGAACTCAATTAGTTAGATCAATAGTACTCCAATGAACACTAGTATTTAATGTTATAATATCTCTGTCGTTCTCTGCACATGTATCCTTATTGTTTTCTCGCATTGAACATGCGAAAAAATATATTATGTTGATAAATGACGATGGAACTCTAACTCAAGAACGTTATTTTCCCCCTTCTTGTAGAGAATTCCAATCGATTTTGTGAAGCATATGACAGAAGAAGCAGCTGAAACAACCTTGTTAAAAGGTCCTTGTGGAAAGAATTGGAACTTGAAATTACGAGAGGTTGAAAATGGGACATTCTTCCATGGTGCAGGTTGGAAGAAATTTCAAAAGAAGCAGCAATTTGAAGGGGGTGAGTTTCTGCTTTTCCATTATGATGGAAGGATGACATTCCATGTTCGTATTTTCGACAAGAATGGAATGGAGAGATGATTGATATAATCCGAGTTCCAAAGACAGGAGTATTTTCCTTTACCAGTCATCAACGGTTAAGGAAGTTTAGTGAATTTTGTTGGCTAAATTATATCAATTTATCATGGTGAAATATTGAAGTAATGTTAGAATCTATATTGAAGACTGTTTCTTTTGTTTTTATTGAATTGATATAAACACATTTTGGATTAAAAAAAATTATCTTCAACATTTGCTACTTACAATTTACAATGAGCCAAAAGGTTAATATAGAAGTCCTATATTTTCGAATAAAAAATAGTTACTTGGAATATTCTCTCTGAAAATATCAACTCTCCTTAGCTTATGATATACAAGAGTCAATGCATTTTATCTTTTGGTCATAATTCAATAATCAATGCCTTAATTATAGAATATAAAGAAAAGGAAAACTTACTCTCTCCATGAGTTGCGGTAAAAATGCTACCAAAATTGGTCCTTATTTTATTCTTTTACCTAGTTTAAGCCACTTTATATATAATTTAACATTTATTTTCATTCCTTAGACAATCCTTAGATAGCAGTGGCGATTGTGTACATTACACAAAGCATAAAACAAATTTGACTTGAAACTTCCTATAGGTACACAATCAAATGCTACAAACCCAAAACTTATCATTGCGTAATGAGTAATACCAAAACCAATTGCATCTTTGTACATATATAAAAGCCAAAACTACAATTTATATAAAACTTAAATTCGAGTTTGTTTGTTATTTGGATTTGTTGTTCGTCCATTTGATTGAAAACATCAAGAAGAGTTTAAAACTTAAATTGAAAGTGATTGACAGTTGATTAAGTTAAATTTCATATCTAGATTTTTCAAGTTTTTTAGTGGTTTGGATTAGGCGTTGTTTCAATCAATTGAAAACATCAAGAGGAGTTCAAAATTTAAATGTGAAGTGATCCGAAATAGTTTGAGTTAAGTTTCAAAAGACTCAAGAAAGGACATGAAGTCAATTTTTAAATAATAGTGTATATTCTTACACGTAACTCTCATTTCTAACCTGAAATACATACAAAAATATATCCATTAGAAAAGTTAGTCTATTAAAACGCAGATATATAAAATTTATTACGCACCTTAGCTCCTTTCATGACAATTTTTCCACAAATAAAAGTAAGTAGCATTACTTTGGTTGTACCATGCAATATATTGATCAATACTATTTAAAGACAAATCGAACAATATTAACATCAAGTAAACATTACTGATTGAAATAGAGATACATATCAATACTTACACTTGAGAAAGCAATGTGGGCTTATGCAAGGCCTTGAAATCGAATAGAAAATTTAGCATCACAACAACCAACTATATTGTTGATCGTAAAATCATATTTGGAGCAAAATAGTTTAAATAACTGAAACATATTGCACAAACAACAAAATAATAGCTAGACCAGGGATTTTTCAGTAACAAGTTGTAATGACCCTAACAGTTATTTTTAGAATTTTTGGAAAATTACCCTTTTACCTCTCCCTGTAGTTTCTTGGTTTTTGAAATCGGGTTGAAAAGTTGTGGTTTTTGAAAGTTTTAGAATTTTTGAGGATTTAAGTTGTGAAAAGTGATTTTTGTCAACACCTAGATCTATGAGTCTTCAAAGGAATTATGATAGTTCCATCAGCTCTGAAATACAGAATCTGTTCTAGGAGTGTTGTCTTTTTTAGTTTTGAAGTCTTTCTATGAATTTGAGCTCTAGTGTTGGAAGTTTAGGTGTATTTAGGTCAAGAGTTTACTTTGGTCAAAATTTGTAGTTTGGACGCTCAGATTTAATTTTTTACAATTTCATTGTATTCGGATGGTGATTTTAGGCTTAGGAGAGATCTTGGTTCAATTTGTAGAGGTTTCGAGTGTATTTTGGCCTTTTTGGGTTAAAGTTAGTTTATTACAACTTTGATGAATATGGTAGAAAGAAACCTTGAATTCATATTTTGATAGATCCATTGAGTCCAGAACGTCGAATTTAATGGAGTAGAATATGTTGTTCGTGTGCTTGGGATTTCGAACGAATCTCGAGAGTCTATTCGGTGAACAATTTTGTGCTTTACATTGTTGTGTTGCTGTTAATGGGTATTCTCTTTCGCGTTCCGAGAGACTTGTCCCTGATCGTGAAGGGTTAGGCGGTCTAGCCTCCATGCTCATTAAGTCCTGGCCACATTCATAGAGGGCGAAGCTCTTGACCTTCGTGATCACAGAAGGTTTGCCGCATTCTTGAAGGGTTAACCTAGTTGGCCTCCATAATCGTGGAAGGTGTCACAGCCCGAGGCTACCCCCTTGACGTAACATAGGACCTAGGATCACGAGTGACCCCAAGCTAACCCTGAATCTAGCATATCATAAGCATACTGAAAATAACTAAATAAAGGATGAACTATGCAGAAGCTAAATCGATAGATATCTGGAGAGGAACAAGCCCAACTAGTCTGAATAATATTATAACATATCATAAAGGTTTTAGTGAAGACTGAAATAACCACTTAACAACTCAAGCTGAATCTACTATTATGTCTGAAAAGCCTCTAACTGAATGGAGTTGCTGGGACATGCCCCCAGCTAACTCTAACAAAACATAAACTAAAAATGATGACTAAAATGAAAGCATATCTATTGTCCTCGAAATATGAGGACTCACCACTGAAGCTACTGAATGCGGACCGAGAATCGATCTAAGCGTGATCTGGATGCTGATTACCTGAGCCTACATCATGAAAGGATGTAGCGTAGAGTATGCGTCAGTACTTGGAATGTATTGAGCATACATGATATAGATATGCTAAGCTTGACAAAGTATATAAGCTGAACAATGCATAACTGTGCAATGATATAATCTGAACAAAGATATAAATATATACTGAAGTATAACTGAAAGATAAACTGAATGCAATGACCAAGTACTAATCATGAAGATAACATGTTGAACTGTATACTGAAATAACTACTGGAAACCTAATCAATGCACTAAGAGTCTGACTGTGGGAGCTACTATTAACCGATATAAACCACGTGAGCTAATCATGGAGTCCGATGTATACGCCCCATCGAGAGGACCGAATATACCTTGGTAGGGGTATAAAGGCATGACTATGGCGTGATCTCTAATACTGATGCCCAACAGAGGGGACTTATATTCCTACACGGGCACGTAGTTCTAGGACTATGAGGGTATGTTGAACCTTAGTCCAACTCGGTGATAAGTCTACTACCAACTGAATACATATGACGCTAAAATGTACTAAATACTGATAGCTCAAAACAATTACATGCTAGCTCAGAATGCAACATTTATACACTGAGAATGTGACATTTGAAATCTAGAGCATGATTTTATGTTTAACTCACCTAGGAAGTATAATTCATGAACTAAGAGAATTTACACAAACTAGGGTTCTGGGTTTTATACAAGGAATTAAGTAACGTTTCCAAGAAAACATGTTATATAGACTATGGATACTATAGCAGCTGAAATCACAACAAATTTCCAAGATTTTACAAACTTTAGGTCTAAACAAGTTATGTGGTATCAAGGAACTGACTGAATTCTAGGGACCTACAGGATGAAAGGAACCCACTAGAGAAATCTGACATACCTAGTGATGAAATCTATGGAAAAATCCTTTGCATTTCGGGGTAGAACTTCGAAGAACGGTTCTACTTGTTCTTGGAAGAGCTAGTTGCCTCTTTTTCTTCTCTTAGCTCTATGTTGGGTTATTTCAGGATAATGAGGGTTTTGGGTATGTTCTAATTAGATTATTAGGCTTAGACTGAGTAAAACTATGTAGTTTAGACATCAAACGACGTAGTTTAAGTGCCCAACGCATAGGTGAAAAGACTAATGTGACCCTGACTTTAATTCAGCCGAAATGGATTCAAGACAGGCTTCACGGGCCGTCATGAGCACCAAGGCCTGTCAAGCAGCTTGTGAAGATGCCCTGCCCGACAGGGCTTCACTTAAATGGGCATAACTTTTTACTGCGAGCTTGGATTTTAGAAAACTCGATGGCATTGAAAGAGGACTCAATAATCTTTAATTTGATAGGTCATGGACCACCAGATTCATTTTGTGCCGAAAGATATGGCTGTTTAAAGATGGCCCTAAACTCTAAGTCTCACAAGTCTCCTTCACGGACGACTTCACGGTCCGTATGGAGCTCCACAGACCGTTTAGACGTCCGTGGTGCTTAACCAGTGATTTTGGTGGTGAAATCTCACTTAAAAGCTGACGAATTGACTTCAAGACAGGCTTCACGGGCCGTCATGAGCACCACGTCCTGTTATGTGGGTCGTGAAGATGCTCTTACCGATAGGGCTTCACTTAAATGAGCAAAACTTTTTACTCCGGGCTCGGAATTAGGCAAACTTGGTGGCGTTGGAAGGAGAACTCAAAGACCTTTAATTTGATAAGTTGTGGTCCACCTAATTCATTTTGTACTGAAATATATGATTGTTTGAAGTTCACCAAAACCTCAAAGTCTATCAAGCCTCTTTTACGAGAAACTTTACGACTCGTGTGAAGCTCCACGAACTGTCTAGTGGTCCGTGGTACTTCATAGTAGCCATGATGGTTCTGTGCCCCCCCACGGGCCACTTCATAGCCCGTGTGGAGCTCCACAGACCGTTTAGTGGTCCGTGGTCTTTCACCTTTTGCTGTATGCATAACCACGAGCAGGGTGACAGGTCATGGTCCTATTTACGACACGTGGACCCCCTCTATGGTTTGCCCTTCTCTCTTGTTTAATATTACTTCTGATTTTTAAGGTGTTACAATATCTCCCCCTTGGGGTCATTCATTCTCGAATGAAGTCTTAACAAGCTGAGTATGGAGGGAAGGAGCTGCAATCCCTACCACTAAGTACTAGAAACTGATATCTAACTGAATTGAGTTCCATGAACATGCAAATATGCGGAAATGCAAGGATAACTGAGGGAACAAGATAGAGAGACTGATTTACACAAGAGTAAATTGAGAGACTGGAGAGGAACTATTACCTGAAGCTGAAATGGAATCGGAAGGAAAGAGGTGAGGATACTTGGTCATCATGGTTGTTTCTACTTCCTAAGTAGCTCCCTCTACGGACTGACTCCTCCAAAAAAGCTTTACTAAAGTGACTTCCTTATATCTCAACCTAAGAACCTGACAGTCAAGCATATCAGCAGGCACCTCTTCATAAGTGAGAGTATCCTTCACTGCCACACACTTTAATGGTACTATTGATGCCGGATCACCCATACACTTCTTTAACAAGGAAATGTGAAAGACTGGATGAATCGGTTCTAGTTCTGTTGGAAACTCTAACTCATAGGACACATTACCAACCCTTCTCAGGATTTTGTAAGCACCGACATATCTAGGACTGAGCTTTCCTTTCTTTCAAAATCTCATCACCCCTTTCATAGGCGACACTTTCAGGAAAACCCAATCATCGATTTCAAACTCTAAGTCCCTTCTCCTCAAATTTGTATAGGACGTCTGACGACTCTGAGCAGTCTTTAGCCTACCTCTAATGAGCTGAACTTTCTCCATAGCCTTATGAACCTAATCTGACACAATCAAGGCTGATTCACCTACTTCAAACCAACCAATTGGGGACATGTATCTACGCCTATATAGTGCCTCATACGGGGCCATCTAAATATTGGAATGAAAACTATTATTATAGCCGAACTCTATGATAGGTAGGTGATCATCCCAACTTTCCTTGAAATTGATCATGCAAGCTCTCAACATGTCCTCTAAGGTCTGAATGGTACGCTCTGCCTGACCATCCATCTGTGGATGAAATATTATGCTGAGATTTACCTGAGTACCAAGACCTTTCTGAAATGATTTCCAGAAATGAGAGATAAACTAACGACCTCTATTGAGATGATAGACAAGGGGACCCATGTAACCTAACTATCTCATTGATGTAGAGTTTGGCGTAGTCCTCCGCTGAATCTGTAGTCTTGAAAGCCAAGAAGTGAGCGGACTTAGTGACTCTATGCACTGTCACCCAAATGGAGTCATGATGTCAGTGAGTACGAGGTAAACCCATAATGAAGTCCATGTTTATCACCTTCCACTCCCATGTGGGAATGCTAATCTCTTGAGTCACACTTCCTGGTCTCTAATGTTCTACTTTAACCTACTGACAGTAACGACAGTTAGCAACAAAATTTTTGATGTCCCTCGTCATGTTGTTCCACCAATAAACTTCCGGTAGATCACAGTACATCTTAGTGGCACCTGGATGAATAGAATATCTGGAAGTCTCAACTCACCCACATTTGGAACACATAAGCGACCCTGGTAACGAAGTACACCATCTCTCCCTTAGAAGAAAACCTCATTTTTTTGCTGATGACTGCACCTTTCAACTGAAGTAATATAGGATCGCTATCATATTTTTCCTTAACCACCGCTACCATTGAAGATTTTAATCCATTCTGTACAATCACACCACCACCTAACGTAAGTGAGCAAGCCGGTGAACATCTTTGGCTAACTCTTTCTTTTCTTACTCCACATGTGCTACACTACCCATAGACAGTCTGCTAAGAGCATCAGCCACTACATTGGCCTTACCCGGATGGTAAAGCACATTCATGTCATAGTCTTTGAGGAATTCAAGCCATCTCCTCTGACAAAGATTCAATTCTCTCTGGGTGAACATATACCGGAGGCTCTTATGATCTGTGAACATATCAACATGAACACCATACAAGTAATGTCTTCAAATCTTTAGGGAATATACTATGGCTGAAAACTCAAGGTCATGAGTCGGGTAGTTCTTCTCATGCACTTTAAGCTGCCTAGAAGAATACACAATGACCTTACCTTGCTGCATTCAATACACAACCTAGGCTGACCCTAGATGCATAACAATAAACCACATAACCATTTGAACCCTCTGGTAGAGTCAAGACCGGAGCTGTAGTCAACCTGGTCTTCAGTTCTATGAAGCTTTTCTCACATTCATTTGACCATTGAAACTTGACCTCTTTCTAAGTTAACTTGGTTAATGGGGAAGCTATGGATGAGAATCCTTCAACAAACCTCCTGTAATAATCGGCCAAACCCAAGAAACTTCTGATATCAGTCGCAGATGTGGGTCTGGGCCAGTGCTGTACTGCCTACATTTTCTGAGAATACACTCAGATCCCTTCACTAGATACCACATGACTAAGAAAAGCAATGTACTGTAACCAGAATTCACATTTGCTGAACTTAGTGAATAGCTGGTGATCTTTGACAGTTTGCAGAACAACTCTCAGATGAGTGGCATGCTCTTCCTTACTTCGAGAATAAATGAGGATATCATCAATAAATACAATGACGAACAAGTCCAAATAGTGTTTGAATACCTTGTTCATGAAGTCCATGAAAGCTGCAGGAGCATTTGTTAGTCCAAAATACATAACTACAAATTCATTGTGGCTATACCGAGTCCTGAAGGCTATCTTTGGGATGTCACTATCTCGGACTCTAACGTGATGGTACCCAGATCTGAGGTCTATCTTAAAAAAACCACTAGCACCCTGAAGTTGGTCTAACAAGTCATCAATCTTGAGGATGGGATACGTATTCTTGATTTTGACGTTGTTCAACTGATGATAGCCGATGTACATCGTGAGAGAACCATCTTTGTTTCACACGAACAATATTGGAGCACCCCATGGAGAGATGTTGGGTCTGATGAAGCCTTTATCTAGAAGGTTTTTCAACTGTTCTTTCAATTCCTTTACCTAAGCTGGAGCCATTCTGTAAGAGAGAATCGAAATAGGCTTGGTATCTGGAAGGAGATCTATTCTGAAGTCAATTTCCCTTTTCCGGAGGAACTCCAGGAATATCTTCTGGGAAAACTTCTGGAAACTCATTTACTATTGGGACTAACGCAAGAGTTGGGTTTTGGAGTTTGAATCCTTAACCCGAACGAGATGATATATATACCCTTTGGATATCATCTTGTTGGCCTTAAGGTAAGAGATATATCGACCTATAGGCACTGAGCTACTACCCTTGAACTCTATGACTGGCTTTTTTGGAAAGTAAAACCGAATGATCCTAGTTCTACAATCGAATGAGGCATAAGAGGAATGTAACAAATCCATGCCTAGAATGATATCGAGATCTACCATTTCTACCTCTACAAGATCTTCTGAGAGATTGTGATAGGGAAATTTTTGTATACCCGTCTAGCTATAACTGGGTCACCAACTAGATTAGAGACTGAGAAGGGTTCAGAGAGAGTTTCTAGACCTGCATTAGTACGAAGAGATTCCTTCCACTGCTGGTACCAAGTGTAGGCCACTCCCTTCAATTGATAGGCGGCCAAATCTAAATTCTCGACTACAGTGACACCTATAGTGTGTGTTACCTTCTGAATGTCATCGAGAAACTCTTATGGATCTTATTCTAACTTAGACCCATGAAACTCCAGAGGATTTCTCTAGGTAAAGTCTCAGATTCTTACTGTAGTAGTGTTAGTCTGCGTCGTAGTTGGGGCCATAACCTGCTGAATGACCTGGGCAGTCATGACCTAACCAAGTACTGTGAAAGCAACCCTAAACTCGGCATGCGTAACTTGCTCATTCAATGGGTTTGCTGGAGTTGCTGCCTGATTCCTTGCGTTACCTCTTTTGGGAGGCATTTTCCAAAACGCGAAGAGTAAAAGTTAGAAGGAGATTAAATAGAGTTTATATTCTATGGCACGAGCTGGAGAAGAAAGAAGGGAAGTTTTTCTTAGGAACACCTCGTAGCCTCTTGATATACCGTGAGTTTACGGTATTTTTGATACATTTCAATTAGAAGTTATGTGTGTCTAGAGCTATATTATATTTGATTTAATGTTTATGTGCTATGTTTGCAGGAAAAAGGCTTGGACGCGGTTGATGGAGACAAAAGCTGAAATTATGCAGAAGGGGCCACCCACAGAAGTGATCCACGGACCGTCAATAGGCAGGCGTAGATGGAGCATCATGAAAGTCTGACTAAGTGTGGAACTACGGAGCAACTGACGGACCGTAGGTCAACCCACGGGCCGTCCTGCACATCCGTCGTTGATGATCTGAGAGTTGAAGTTCCAGTACCTGATAAAAAAATCCGAAGTATGGATCCACGGAAGGGGACCTATGGACCGTACATCGACCCACGGTCCGTAGGTCGAGTCGTCGAATGAAGTCGTATTCCAGAAGTTTATTTCCTTATTTCATTTCCTTTTTGTTTGGGACTTGTTTTTCTTATAAATAGGAGTTGTAAACCTCGTTTTTGGGGGTTAGACATTATTGTTTACTTCTAAAGTTTGTGTTTTGGGAATTAATTGACAAACTCTTAGCAATTAATTTTCCGAATTTCGTTTTATAAGATTTTATCTTTGAAATTCAATTGAAGATTTCGGGTTTCATCAATTTTTGTTGTAAGGTCATGAATTCTTTTTACCCAATTATGAATTGTGTTCTTTCAAGCATAAGCAGCTAAATCCACAACTAGGGTTGTGGGAACCATGAGCAATTAACAAAGTATGAATAATAATTAAGTAATTCTTGAATGGTGTTTATGCATGTATTGGTAATTCTTTCGCTTAGAAGTCTTTTTAACGGCGCGCAACGTTAGAACTCGCCTCGTTGCTACTTGCCGGACCAAGGAGGTAGTTAATTGAGAAAAGAATTAACAACAGAGATTTAGTGGATGCTATCTAATAGTCTGATGTCAATTGGTGCGATGGTGAAAACTAAGCCATACGTTGATATGATGTCTAATATGAGTTAAAGGTAAGGGTTAGTAAAGTATACACTCGTAGCCAGACCAAGGTGCGTAGTGACATTCCCTATTTGGAGGACCAATCACTTAGGGATACATAACTTACCAACTTTGCATGTAAACCACTAGGAAAGGATTACTATTATTAGGATTACCGCGTTAAGAGCTTATGGGGAACACATATACCCTAGTTTTTTTCTCATATTGATAATAACAAAGTTGAATCTTGCTTACTTGTTACTTAATTAACAATCTGTTACTTGCTTACAAAATCCCCCCTTTATTTACTTCTCTCGAAAATAATTTGACTAAACGGATATAATAGTGAGTTATGTTTAAGTCTAAACCATTTTCCTCGTGGGATCGATCCCAACCTATAAGTTGGGTTCTTTACCTGATAACAATCGGTTATACTTCTTTAGGGAGGTGTAATTTGAGCGTATCAAGTTTTGGCGCCGCTGCCGGGGATTTTGGCTTTTAGATTAAGTTTAACTACATTATTGAACTTTAGTCAATATTTCCTAATTTTATGATTTTTTTGATTTTTTTTCTACGGGTTTCTACTCTAGTGTATGCCAAGTACACGGAGTCGAGGCGAACCACTAACCCCCTTCTATCCAGAGTTGAGTAAAACTTTGAGAAAATTGAATAATCAAGGGGTCCAAAATAATCCAATCAGAGAGGATCAAGGAGATAGAGTTGGGGTGCAACCACCTCAGGTTCATGGTGGTAATTTAATTGGTAATGCAGAAAGGGTCCAAAATCCGCTAGCACTGAGGTTTCGTGAGCATTACAGGGCTGATTATGATGCGACCACCTCAGATGGTCCTATTGTTCTTCTGCCTCTACCTCTAGGTCATACATTTGTGGTAACCAGTAGTTTGATACATATGCTTATAGTGAGAGGGTTGTTTCCTGGGTTGGCTTCGGAGGATCCCTATGCTCATATGGCTATATTCCCAGTGTGTGCAAAAGTTGTGTTGGACGACCAGAGTTAGATATGGATGTCATCGGTCTGAGGGTCTTTCTACTATCACTAACTAGAGATGCTTCTATGTGGTTTTCGGAGTTACCATACAATTCTATCTATACATGGAACCAAATGAACAAGGTGTTCACAGCAAGATATTTTCCTGTGTCCAAGAAGTTAAATCATAACGATAAACTGAACAACTTCGCGGCATTACCAGGAGAGTCAATAAGCAGTTCTTGGGATAGGTTCACCGGGTTCATCAGAAATATTCCAAACCACTGCATTGATGATGAGTCTTTGAAGGAGTATTTCTATAGAGGGCAGGATGACGATGGAAGAGCCGCGCTAGATACTATTGCCGGAGGATCATATGGTGAATGCACTTTTGAGGAGATCGCCGAAAAGCTTGAGAGGATTTCCCAAAACAACAAAGCCTGGAGCACTAGAAAGGCAAACACTAATAGGACCATGTTCGCTGTTCAAGCCACACCCAACCAAGCCAATGATGACATTTGGGAAGAGATGGCACATATGAGAACAAAATTAGGTTCGGTACTAAATCGTGTGAGTGGGAGTGCGGAAAAGGTAAATGCAGTGAATTATCTAACTAGGTCTCCACCACCACCATTTGAGGAGTGCTACTATGAGGAGGATGCGTACTTGGTAAATGATCAGACGGGGGTTTCCGAACCAACATCCAAGGTTCCAAGTTGGATAATTGGCGCCAAGGTCAAGAAAACCAAGGTCGGAACTATGGAGGCTATAATCGTGAGGGTAACTATTTTTGGGATGGGAACTACAATCGTGATAATAACTACAACCGGAACAACTATGGCAACAGGAATGATATGGCTGGTCCCTACATCCCTCCTAGTAATAGAGAGTCTGGAATAGTATGTCACGAATAGAGGATATGATGCAAAGGATGATGCAGCGGTTTGATGCAACTGATGAGAATTTCAAAGAGATGCGAATGACTTTTCTGGAATCGTTCAAAAAGTTGATGCCCATGTATTGTCAATCAAGAAAATTGAGCAGCAGTTTAGTTAGTTGTCCGCCACTGTGAATCTACGTCAGCCTGGCACACTTCCTAGCAACACCATCCAGAATCTGAAAAATGATAGGCATTGTATGGCAGTCACTACTAGCGGAGGAAAGCAGACCATAGACCCTCCCATCCCGTCCGAGGTTGAAAAACTGATAGAGAAGGATGAGGATGAGATTGAGGTTACTGAAATTCCAAAAGATGAAATTGCAAAGGAAGCTGAGGTGACCCAAAAAGTTGTTCCCATGCCTAGACCTCCACCTCTATTCCCGCAGAGATTGGTGAAAAAGACCGAAAGAGGAAAATACCACAGGTTCATACCTATGCTGAAGCAACTGTCCATAAATATTCCGTTAATAGAAGCTTTGGAAAAAATACCTTTGTATGCTAAATTCATGAAAGATTTGGTCACCAAAAAAAGGGCTGTTAGTTTTGAAAATGAAGAGAGACTGCAACATTGTAGTGCTCTTGCCACTAGGTCACTTATACAAAAGAGAGAGGACCCTGGGGCTTTCACTATTCCTTGTACCATTGGGAAGTCACACTTTGCGAAAGCCTTGTGCCACTTGGGGGCCAGCATTAATTTGATGCCATTGTCCATTTATAAGAAATTAGGTTTAGGAGCTCTGAAACCGACTGCTATGCATTTACTTATAGCCGACAGAAGTGTGAAGAGGCTCTTTGGAGTGCTCGAAGATGTCCTTGTGAAAGTGGGGTCGTTCATTTTTCCGGCAGACTTTGTGATACTCGATTGTGAGGTTGATTTTGAGGTTCCCATCATCTTAGGAAGACCATTCCTTGCTACTGGCATGCCTTAGTCGATATGGAGAGAGGGCAGATGAAGTTCTGACTGAATAATGAGGAGGTCACTTTTAACATCTGTAGGTCTATGAAGCAAGAAAGTGATGTTAAGTCGGTATCGGTGGTGAATCATACTGTGGTGCAAGAGTCTGAAGTTCCTATTGAGGAGAGGATAGGTGTTAATGCACTAGCAGCGGTAACACTGAATTGTGACAGTAATGATATTGAAGTCATGAATGAGCTTGATGAGTTTCACCTAAAAGAATATGAAAGTTCAGCCTTATATATAAAGAAAATGAAGAAGTATCATGATCAAAAGATTGAAAAATGGGAATTTAATGTTGGTGATCTGGTACTCTTATTCAACTCAAGGTTGAGGTTGTTTCCTGGCAAGCTCAAGTCCAAGTGGATCGGGCCATTCAGAGTGACTCAAGTGTTTCCACATGGAGCAGTCGAGCTCGAGAACAAGGAGGGAACAAGGTTCAAAGTGAACGGGCAGAGGATCAAGGTCTACATGGGTAAATCAGAGAGTGTGCAAGAAGTGATTGAGGCCTACTATCTTGATGAAGTCTTAGTAATCAAGGTGTCTGTGTTGTGCCGCGAAGTTAAATCAAGCGCTGCTTGGGAGGCAACCCAAGATGTACAATCTAGTCAACTATAGGTTTTTATTTTCGATATAGGAGTTTTCTTCTTTTATTTTGATTTTTGAAGCTCTTTTGATAGGTGTTTTATTTTTGTATTAGTGTTGGCTAGATATAGAATAGGGTCTGTGTCTAAAAAGTGTCCAGAAAATATAAAAAGAAAGTCCTAATGGTTGCTACGTGTGCAGGGACGAATGGCAAAGATCTACAGAAAATAGATGTGCAGTGGTCTACGGACCCCATCGCCAGTCCGGTGGTCCATCCACGGACCGTGGATGGCATCTGTAGATCCCAGATAAGTTTTTAAATTTTCTATGTGTCAGAGTGACCTACGGACTAGACCTACGGTAGGTAGGTCGACCCACAGACCGTCGACGGGGTCTCGTGGGTCAAAAATTAGGGTTTGCCTGACCCGACCTAGACCCCTTAAAAATAAAAAAACCTTTTATTTTAAACTTCCTCCATTTCCATAATTCCCTCCCAACCGATTCTAACCTTCCATATACCCACTATATTCCTCTCAGATCCCACATATCACTCCCCTAATCATCCCACAGATCCCATATCTCCCCTCACTCTCTCCAAAACTCATTCCACCACACCTATCTCCCCTCACAACGATTTCTCGGTCTGGGTTCGGTGTCCAAGTTGGTCTAGGAGTCTTTACAATAAATGACACAATCACCATTGTTGCGTACTTGTAAGGTATGATGATTTCACCTAAACTTTGAGTATTTCATGGTTTTAATACAAGTCACAACAATGAACTTGACCTTGGGTTGTAAATCATCTGATTGAATGTTGCACTATAGTTAGAAACACCCTTGGAATGACGGTATGTGAGTGTGTTGTAAATTCTAACCAACTAATTCGTCGAATTGGAAATTTTGAATTAGGGTTCGGATGTTTCGGTTTGTTAAAATGTTAAAATGTGTGTCAACGGAACCTTAAGGATGATAAACCACCAAAATATATGTTGAAATACATGTGTAGGACTAGTATGCTTGTATAATTGTTGAAATATGGGATGAAATGTATTTTAACTCTGATACCTGGCACAACACTGATCCATGGACCGTAGGTCGAGGCCAGTGGACCAGTGGCACACCTAATTTTTCTTAAGTGTAGAACCACGATGTGGACTACGGTCTGTCATTCCATCGACGGACCGTTCTACACATCCGTGGTTCCAATATCTGGGACCTGAATTTCAACCATCTGACCCACGGAGGGGACCCACGGACCGTATTTCCATCGACGGACCGTAGGTCGACAGTTCAGCTACTGTTCAGAAATTTTTTTGAGTTCGTGTTTTTGTCCGACTCTTGTTCTAAAATTATTCCATGAGTATTATTGCACTATTTTGGTACTAACTAATATTCCACAGGTACCATGGCCCCGAAGCAAGCTCCGACCTATGCCGCCAAGGGCAAATCAAAATTCGTTGCTCCCTCTCTGCGGCTGATCGATGATGATACCGATGGGGAGTACATTCCACCTCCCACCAGGACCTCCCCCACTGCTCCCCGAACTACATGGAACAGAGCCCGGTAGGTGAGCTCCGACGTGTTCAGTGCCCCCCAGTCTAAAGAGGGGGCCACACTGATCGGCTCACAGGCTGGCTCAAAGTCCCCATCCGGCTCTAGCTCCAGCGGCAGCACCGCCTCTTTATCTGAGTCTAATAGCACAGGAGATACACTAGTACCCCCCCCCCCGGTCTGAGCCTGCACCAATTGCTACGGAGCCAAACAGATGGTGCGTGGAGGGCTAATTTAAGATATACACCAATGCTCGCATGCTGAATGAGCACGAGAAGATGGCTCGACTAGTCACTGAGGAGCGTTGGGTTCTCCAGGTAGCCTCCACACCGCTCCAGTCATTGAGGGGCTCTTCCGGAGGCACATGTGTGAGTGGATGGCACGGACTCCAGGCACATACAACGAGGAGATAGTATGGGAGTTCTACGCTTCCTATGCCGCCACCATCAGAGGTTCCATCTCCAAGTGGGCCAAGCCCGCCACTAGGGATCCACTTGAGTCCACCTTAGTGCGGGGATTTCCAATTGATATATCAGAGGTTATCCTCCGCAGGTTTATGTATGGTCTAGACCACACTCTGCCCATCAATACAGCAGAGTTCGACTCTCGAATGGGCATCATTCAAAGTGGGGCATTTCAGAGGAATGCTGACCAGAGGGAGTCACTTGTGAGATGGATGGAACGACATATTGCTATGGATGGAGAGCGCGCTGAGTGGGTCCAGACTCCTAGCTTGGGTATCAAGAAGGCAACACTGAGCTTTGCTACAAAATTCTTTTGGTTGAAGATCAAAAACCCACATCATATTATTCATAACTTGGAAACATGGGGATTACATGGGTTCATGGGGAAATGATCATAAAATCATCTTATTTTATCAATTCATGCATAAGAGATCATAATTCAATCATTTAAATCAATAATGCAAAGAACCTATGGAAATTGAACAAAACCTTAACTCACTTGGGGAATTCTACCTTTTGAAATAGAGGAATTTTGGAACTCTATGGATGGAAGGAATCCATGGATGAAAACTATCATACCTTGAATCCAAAAACTAGCCTTAAATGGAGGAATTGAGAACTTGACTTGAAATCCTAGGTTGAATCCTCTTCTTCTTCAAGTTTCTAGAGAGAGAAATATTTTGGAGAGAAGATTTGGTTTTGTTTTGTGAATTTGGAAGAATGAAATGAATGGGTCAATTTGGGGGTTGAAAATTCTTATATAGGGTCTTAGTGAAGGGTAAAACAACGTAGAATAGGAAATAATTAATTAGGAAAAGACCCAACTACCCCTGAACTAATTGTCAGCTTGTCACCGACCTACCAACCACGGACCGCAGTCGACAGACCATTTTCTGATTTACGGTCATTCCTGATGGACCGTCACTGGTGGTCAGAGAGTTTTTGCCAATCTACAGACCCCTGTACCACGAACAGTAGACCCACTTACGGTCCGTAGGTCCTGTAGTCATTCTGCCCTGGAGAAATTCTGAGGGACCAATCTACGGAGCCACCTACGGTCGTGGCCCACATCACGGGCCGTGGTTAGCCCTTGTGGATGGCATTTGGGAGTTCTGAATTTTTTCTATGGTTCCCTATTTCGGATTCGGGGTGTTACAATATCTCCCCCTTGGGGTCATTCGTCCCCGAATGAGACTTAAGCTGGTTCTAAAAGATGCATACAACCAATGAGGAACTATCGACTCCAAACTAAGGCGTTCTCAAAACATCATAAGAGGGGTGAAACTAACTCTATCAGCCCATCACGTATGCAATGCACATATACAAGGAGGAAACATCAACTCCAAGCTTAACATACTCAAGGCTTCATAAGGAAGTAGGAACTACATCTAGCAACCCAATATGCATGAAATTTCAAAAATTACTCATGTTCAAGGAGGAACTACCTTCTCCAAGCTAAAAGCATGCTCAACACAATCTCATGGAGCTCATATGAAATTTGTTCTCAAAAAGCATAGCTAAAGCATGTTCATCAATTCATATCAGGAAGTCTATAGGCAAATCTTACTCAATGCACAACAACATTAGAAAAATCAAGCATGTAACCTCATTTTCTTTCAAAACACAGGTTTTCATGAACATGTACAACATAAGGAAATCATGGAAAAACATAAAAACACATGACTCCCAAAAAAAGGACAAACCAAGAGGAACTCATTACCTCAATCTAGAATAGGAGTAGAAGGAAAGAGATGAGGATATCAGGATATCATATCGGACTCGGTCTCCCAAGTAGCACCCTCAACTAACTGATTCCTCCACAATTCTTTCACGGAAGCTACTTCCTTGTTTCTCAACTTTTTGACTTGCCGATCTAAGATCTCAACTGAAACTTCGTCATAAAAAAGATTCTTCTTAACTCCCATACCTTCTAAGGGAACTATGGATGTTGGATTACCAACACATTTCTTCAACATAGAGACATGGAAACCCGAATGCACCGATGCCAACTCATTTGGCAATTCTAGCTCATAAGCAACCTTACCAACACGCCTCAAAATCTGATATGGGCCTACATATCGGGGACAAAGCTTCCCCTTCTTACCAAACCTCATTACGCCCTTCAAACTCAAGATCCCTTCTTCCCACATCGACATATGTAACATGGCATATAGAACCCGAAGGACTCCATACAAGCCACTTAGCTGTCATAACATAAGAAATATAACAATAAGAGTAAAATAATAGTTCAAGTCAAAAACATTTTATAAAGAAAAGCAGAAGTCTAAACTCTTGTCTCATCATAGCCATCTAATACAATAGAATGAAATTGGGCCTAGCCCATACATCATGTTCAAAAGAGAAAATACATGAAAGAAAGTAAAACAATAAATTCCATCCTCAAAGCATGAGGACTCACCAAAGCTCGGAAATATCAAACTCAACCACTAGCCACGAAATTCGAAAACCCTACTGTCGGACCCTACATTTGGGTAAATGTAGGCAAGTGTATACGTTAGTATAAAAAAATGTACCAAGTATGATAGCTATGCATAAAACATTTAAAACATTCCAAAAAGGGACATTTCATTTCATGACATGCAATTGACCAAGCTAAAACATGATATAAGAAGGTTAGAAAACATATGTCATAACATCATGGTCAATACAAGCTAACATCATCTTTAAAACCTTTGAACCCATATGAGATACTTCTTTAAGTAACCTTAGTTCATTGTTACTTATAGGGAATTAGCCTTAACCGACATAGAGACCATGTGAGCTATACTATGATCCCCCAGTGTCTGTCACACCGAAAAGAGTTGTCCTACTTGCCAAGGTAGAACCATTACCTTCTAGCATAAGTGGACCCACTAGCTAATCAACCTATGGGGGCTCATAGTTAAGGGATAAGGAGATTTCTACTAGAAACCTGACCTCTACTAACGTGGGAGCTTCTATCTAATGAGATTGCTTCTAGAAACCCTGCCTCTACTACGGGAGAGCTTCCATCTCATCATCAATATCCACTCGGTGCTAAGCATAAATACCACGGAATAGTCATTTCTTACTTGACCTTATTATTCATGGAAAGGTGCCCTTGGACAACCAATCCAAGCTAGTTCATTAGGATAGCTCCTAATCTTTGATTTAATTAGGTGAGAAAGCCTTTCAACCTAAGAATCCTTTCTATGTGAGAAAACCTTTCACATCATGCTATTATGTGTTTATGAGAATATCCTTTCACAACACAGCATCATCATTGGTACTTTACTCTCAAAGCACCCTCAAAACATTTGCATAGATTTCATAAGAGAAGGCATAAGTACATAATATACCTCTTGAGGCTCAAAAATCACTTTCAATCATCAATGCTTAGAAAACATGGGTTAGATATGGATTTCATCATAAATTCATGTAAATCTTGCAATACATTCTCCATAAAACTCTTCCTTGAAGATCAAAATCCCACATCATATTATTCATAAATTGGAAACATGGGGATTACATCGGTTTATGGGGAAATCATCATAAAATCATTATATTTCATCAATTCATGCATAAGAGATCATAATTCAATCATTTAAATCAATAATGCAAAGAACCCATGGCAATTGAAGAAAACCTTAACTCACTTTGGGAATTCTACCTTTTGAAAATGAGGAATTTGGGAACTCCATGGATGGAAGGAATCCATGGATTAAAACTATCATCCCTTGAATCCAAAATCTAGCCTTCAATGGAGCAATTGAGACCTTGACTTGAAACCCTAGGTTGAATCCTCTTCTTCTTCAAGTTTCTAGAGAGAGAAATATTTTGGAGAGGAGATTTGGGTTTTTTTTGTGAATTTGGAAGAATGAAATAAATGGGTTAATTTGGGGGTTGAAAATGCTTATATAGGGGTCTTTGTGAAGGGTAAAACAATGTAGTATAGGAACTAATTAATTAGGAAAAGACCCAACTACCTTTGAACTAACTATCAGCTTGTCACCGACCTACCAACTGGCCCCAGTCGACGGACCATCGTCTGACCTACGGTCCGTCCTGGTGGACCGGCGGTGGTGGTCAGAGAGTTTTCGCCAATCTACGGACCCTTGGACCACAGACCGTGGACCCACATACGGTCCTTAGTTCCAGTCGTTCAGGGACCGATCCACGAAGCCACCTACGGTCTGTGGCCCACACAACGGGCCTTGGTTGGCCCTCGTGGATGGAACCTGGGAGTTCTGAATTTTTGCTATGGTGCCCTCTTTAAGATTTAGGGTGTTACATTAGTGGTCCTTGATCTTTCACCTTTTGCTAGGTGAATAGCCAAGAGCAGGATGACGGGTCGTGGTCCTCTTCATGGCACGTGGACCCCTCTGTGATTTGCCCTTCTCTCTTGCTCAATCTTAGCTCTTATTTTAAGTTGTTTCAATATCTCCCCCTTTGGTTCATTCATTCTTGAATGAAATATAAACAAGTTGAGTAATGAGGGCATGAGATGCAATCCCTACCACAGCTGCAATCCCTACCAATAAGTACTAGTAACTGATATCTAACTGAATTGAGTTCCATGAACATGCAAATATGCTGAAATGCAAGGATAAATGAGGGAACAAGATAATAAGATTGATTTACACAAGAGTAAACTGAGAGACTGGAGAGGAACTATTACCTGAAGCTGAAATGGAATCAGAAGGAAAGAGGTGAGGACACTTGGCCATCATGGCTTCTTCTTCTTCCCAAGTAGTTCCCTCTACGGACTGACCTCCACAAAAACCTTACAAAAGCAACTTCCTTAGTTCTCAACCTACGAACCTGACAGTCAAGAATTTCAACAGGCACCTCTTCATAAGTGAGACTATCCTTCACAGCCACACTCTCTAATGATACTATTGATGCCGGATCACCCACACACTTCTTCAATAAGGAAATGTGAAAGACTGGAAGAACCACTGCTAGTTGTGCTGGCAACTCTAACTCATAAGGCCACATTACCAACCCTTTTAGGGATTCTTTACGGACCGACATTTCTAGGATTGAGATTCCCTTTCTTGCCAAATCTAATCACCCCTTTCATAGGTTACACTATCAGAAAAACCCAATCATCGATTTCAAACTCTAAGTTCGATCTCCTCACATTTGCATAGGACTTCTGACGACTCTGAGTAGTCCTTAGCCTACCTCTAATGACCTGAACTTTCTCCAAAGCCTCATGAACTGAATCTGGCCCAATCAAAGCTGATTCACCTACTTCAAACAAACCAATCGGGGACCTGCATCTACACCCATATAGTGCCTCATACGGGGCCATCTAAATAATGGAATGAAAGTTATTATTATAGGCAAACTCGATACGAGGTAGGTGATCATCCCAACTTTCCTTGAATTCGATCATGCAAGCTCTCAATATGTGCTCTAAGGTATTAAGGTACACTATGCCCTACCATGGGTCTATGGATGAAATATTGTGCTGAGATTTACCTTTGTACCAAGACCTTTTTGAAACGATTTCTAGAAATGAGAGGTAAACTAAGGACCTCTATCTGAGATGATAGACAAGGGGACCTCATGCAATATGACTATCTCAATTATGTAGAGTTTAGCGTAGTCCTCCACTGAATTTGTAGTCTTAACAACCAAGAAGTGAGAGGACTTAGTGACTCTGTCCACTAATACCCAAATGGAATCATGTTGTCTGCGAGTACGAGCTAAACCCGTAATGAAGTCTGTGTTTATCACTTCCCATTCCCACCTGAGAATGCTAATCTCTTGAATCAGACCTCCTGGTCTCTAATGTTCTACTTTAACCTACTGACAGTTAGGATGTACCTAAACCTACATCATGAAAGGATGTAGCGCAGAGTATGCGTCAGTGTTTAGAATGTACTGAGCATGCACAATATAGATATGCTAAGCTGAATAAAGTATATAAGTTGAACAATGTATAACTGTGCAATGATATAATCTAAACAAGGATATAAATATCTACTAAAGTATAACTGACAGATAAACTGAATGCAATGACCAAGTACTAATCAGAAAGATAACATGTTGAATTATATACTGAAATAACTACTTGAAACCTGATCAATGCACTAAGAGTCTTACTGTGGGAGCTACTATTAATCGACATAAACCACGTGAGCTAAACATGGAGTCTGATGTATACGCCCAATCGAGAGGACCCAATATACCGTGCCAGATACATAAAGGCATGACAATGACGTGATCACCAATATTGTAGCCCAACATGGGGGACTTATAATTTTACGCGGGCATGTAATTCTGGGACTATGAGGGTACCTTGAACCCTATTCCAACTCGGTGCTAAGTCTACTCCCAACTTAATACATATGATGCTAAAATGCACTAAATACTGAATAGTTCAAAATACTGACATGCTAGCTAAGAATGCAACATTTATATACTGAGAATGTGACATTCGAAATCTGGAGCATGATTTTCTCTTTAACTGACCTAGAAAGTATAATTCATGAACTAAGAAAATTTACACAAACTAGGGTTATGGGTTTTATACAAGGAATTAAGCAACATTTCCAAGAACCCCGAAGCGCTGGTCGCCTCTTTCTCTTCTCTTCGCTCTATGTTGGATGATTTTAGGATAATGAGAGTTTTGGGTAGGTTCTGACTAGATTATTAGGCTTCGAATGAGTAAAACAAAGTGGTTTAGGCATCAAACGACGTAGTTTAAGTACCCAACACATAGGGGAAAAGACTAATGTGACCCTGACTTAAATTCGACCAAAGTGGCATCGAGATAGGCTTCACGGGCCGTCATGAGAACCAAGGCCCGTCTAACAGCTCGTGAAGATTCCGTGCATAACATGGCTTCACTTAAATAGGAATAACTTTTTACTCTGAGCTTGGATTTTAGAAAACTTGATGGCGTTGGAAAGAGGACTCAATTATCTTTAATTTGATAGGTCATGGGCCATCTAATTTATTTTTTGCTGAAAGATATGGCTGTTTTAAGTTGACCATAAACTCTAAGTCTGACAAGTCTCCTTCACGGTCCGTGTGGAGCTCCACGGACCGTTTAGACGTCTGTGGTGCTTAACTAGTGACTTTGGGGGTGAAACCTCACTTAAAAGCTAACTAATTGACTTCAAGACAAGGTTCACGTGCCGTCAAGTGGGTCATGAAGATGCTCTGCCCATTAGGGCATCACTAAAACAAGCATAACTTTTTACTCTGGTCTCGAAATTAGGCAAACTTGGTGGCGTTGGAAAGAGGACTCAAAAATATTTTTTATGATAGGTTGTGGGCCACCTTATTCATTTTTTACTGAAAGATATGATCATTTGAAGTTGACCCAAACCTCAATGTCTATCAAGCCTCTTTCACGAGTGATGAGTCTGAGATTTCGACTCATTTGGGCTTTGTTTTGATAGTTTAAGCGTCCTCAAATGCCTATTTTATGCTCCAAACTGATGTTAAAGTGTTGATTTACAGCTATGAATGCTAAAAAGCAAGGCAAGGACATAACCGGACAAAAAGGAACTAAAGAGCTGAAGAAATGAAGAAAAAGCAAGCCTGAATATCGCCAAGGCAACTCGCCGCACCGCCGAGTGGCTCTTTAGCTCGCCTAAAGTTTCAGCAGCCGAGCCCTGGGGAAGAACCAAGTTGGCGACAGAAATGGGAAGTCGGCGGATCGCCGATCGGTTCCGCGACAACAAATTGGATTGCCCAAAGTTACAGGACCTGAGATGTTGAAGGCTAATGCAAAATGGCGATGGAAGAGGAAAATCGGTGGATCGCCGATCAACTCGGCGAGGCGCGACTTAATCCGCCGAGTGGACTTTCAGGCTAAATTTTAGAAAACTATAAATTGGATTTTAAATGGAATTTTCCAGAGTTACGAGTAGACAAGATAGTTTTCTCTCCCAGATATTACAGTTCCCATTCTAGACTTAGAGTTTTCTCTTAATTTTTGAGTTCGAATTGTATAATTTTGGAGGATTTGGAAAGTGAGTCTTTGAATTTCATCTTGGGAAAGCATTGTAAAGGCTTGGAAACTCTTACCCAAATCATGGCTAATGCATTTGGTAACTGTTTCTCTGTTTTCATGATGTGTTGCTAAAACCCCAATTCTTGGGATATGATCATGTGTTTATTTTTCTAATTATCTTATGGGTATTGTTGTTTGATAATGAAATTGTTGTTTTAATGTGGGTTTAATCATTAGTTAAGTTTTAATTTATGAATTGTAGTTGCAAATGCAATTCTAATTTTGAGTTCTTAGCTTGCTTGAGAAAGGGGTTTTGGAACCAAAGCTTTTGATTAATGATTTGTAGGTATTGGGTCAACATGGGTTCAGCTCGAGAGAATGAATCTTGAATCCAATCCTACCTATCTAGCTCGAGAGAGTGGATGTATTAAGGTTGTGGGCTGATTACCTTGTTAAGATTGTTGATGTTCGAAAGAAATCACATGAATCATAATAGTTGTTCGAGAGAAAGCTATTACACTTCAAGTCTAGCCTACCCACAGTGTTTCAGCAACTCATTGTTAGATTTCAAGTACCCATATAGCATAATTAGCTTATAAACGATCACATCCCAAGAACTCCTCTCTATATTGTTATTTTCCCCTGTTTTCATTGTTGTTTCAGTTGTTCCTTGCAAATCCAAACCCCCATCTGACATTCATTGTCACCCCTTTAGATTTATTTGTATGTTTTCGATAATTTTTGTTCCTATAACCGTTTAGAACACGTTTATACTTCATAATTGAACTTTAGACACGTACCACTCCCTGTGGGTTCGACCCCAACTCTTCATTGGGTTTTATACTGACTAACAATCATTTACACCTAGAATTGGATGAGGTGTACTTGAGACGTTTTCTATGAATGAGCCACTTCACGACTCGTGTGAATCTCCACAGATAGTCTAGTGGTCCGTGGTACTTTAGAGTAGCCATTGTGGTTCTGTGACCCCCTCACGGGCCACTTCACAACCTGTGTGGAGCTCCACAGACCATTTAGTGGTCCGTGGTGTTTCACCTTTTGTTGTGTGCATAACAACAAGCAGGGTGACGGGTTGTGGCCCTCTTCACGGCACGTGGACCTCCTCCGTGGAGCTGCATTCCCTACCACTAAGAACTAGAAACTGATATTTAACTGAATTGAGTTCCATGAACATGAAAATATGATCAAATTCAAGGATAACTGAGGGAACAAGATACTGAGACTGATTTACACAAGAGTAAACTAAGATACTGGAGAGGAACTATTACCTGAAGCTGAAACAGAATCGGAAGGAAAAAGGTGAGGTCACTTGGCCATCATGGCTGCTTCTGCTTCAAGTAGCTCCCTCTACGGACTGACGCCTCCACAAAATCTTTACTGAAGCGACTTCCTTATTTCTGAACCTACGAACCTGACGATCAAGAATTTCAATAGGCACCTCTTCATAAGTGAGACTATCCTTAACATGCACACTCTCTAATGGTACTATTGATCCCCGATCACCCACGTACTTCTTCAACAAGGAAATGTGAAAGACTAGATGAACCACTACTAGTTCTACTGGCAACTCTAACTCATAGGCCACATTACCAACCCTTCTCAGGATTCTGTAAGGATCGACATATCTAGGAGTGAGCTTCCCTTTCTTGCCAAATCTCATCACCCCTTTCATAGGTACACATTCAGGAGTGCCTAATAATTATTTCAAACTCTATGTCCCTTCTCCTCACATCTGCATAGGTATTTTAACGACTCTGAGCAGTCCTTAGTCTACATTTGATGAGCTGTACTTTCTCCATTGCCTCATGAATCTAATCTGGCCCAATAAAGGCTGCTTCACCTACTTCAAACCAACCAATCAGGGACCTACTTCTACGCCCATATAGTAGGTCCCTAGAATAATATGGAGCTATTATTATAGAATAGAAGCTACTTCAAACCAACCAATCAAGCTCATGAATACTAGAATAGAAGCTATTATTATAGGCGAACGCTATGAGAGGTAGCTGATCATCCCAACTTCTCTTGAAATCGATCACACAAGATCTAAACATGTCCTCTAAGATCTGAATGATACGCTCCGCCTGACCATCCGTTTGTGGATGAAATGTCGTGCTGAGATTTACCTTAGTACAAAATCTTTCAGAAACGATTTCCCGAAATGAGAGGTAAACTGAGGACCTCTATCTGAGATGATATACAAGGGGACCCCATGAGACCTGACTATCTCATTAACGTAGAGTTTGGCATAGTCCTCCACTAACTGAATTTGTAGTCTTGATAGCCAAGAAGTTAGCGAACTTAGTGACTTTGTCCACTATCACCCAAATGGAGTCATGATGTCTGCGAGTACAAGGTAAACCCGTAATGAAGTCCATGTTTATCACTTCCCACACCCGCGTGGGAATCCTAATCTCTTGAGTCACACCTCTTGGTCTTTGATGTTCTACTTTAACCTGTTGATAGTTAGGATACTTAGTGTCACGACCCAGGGGTACCCCCTATATGTAACATGGCATATGGAATCCTTCGACTTAGCTCTCATAACATAAGAAATAGAACAAAGGAATTAAAATCAAGTGTCAACTCCAAAACATTTTATAAAAGATAAGCGGAAGTCGAAACCACTTGTCTCATCATTGCCATCTAATACAATAGAATGAAAATTGGGCCTAGCCCATACATCATATCCAAAAGTGAAATACCATTAAAGGAACTAAAACAATGAAAGCCCATCCTCTAAGCATGAGGACTCACCAAAGCTCGGAAATCTCAAACTCAACCACTAGCAATGAAACTGATGACCCTGATTGTCGGACCCTAAATTTAGGGAAATGTAGGCAAGAGTATGCGTTAGTACAAAAGAATGTACAAGGTATGATAGCCATGCATAAAATATTTAAATCATGCTAAAAAGGACATTTCATTTCATGACATGCAATTGACCAAGATAAAACATGATATACGAGAGTTAGAAAACATAAGTCATAAAATCATCGTCAATGCAAGCTAACATCATCTTAAAGCCTTTGAACTCATATGTGATACTTCTTGAAGTTACCTTAGTTCATTATTAATATGGGGAAGTAGCCTTAACCGACATAGAGACCATGTGAGCTATAACATTTATCCCCCGGTGTCTCCCAAACCAAAAAGGGTTGTCCTAATCGCCAAGGTAGAACCATGAACTTCTAGCTCAAGTGGATCCACTAGCTAATGTCTATCTAGACAATTATCCTATGGGGGCAAATAGGTAAGGGATAAGGAGATTGCTTCTACAAACCTGGCCTCTACTAACGGGAGAGCCTCCATCTCAATATCCTCTTGGTGCTAAGCATAAATCCCACGGAATAGTAATTTTTTACTTGACCTTATTATTCATGGAAAAGCATCCTAGGATAACCGATCCAAGCTAGTTTCATTAGGATAGCTCTTACTCTTTGATTCAATTAGGTGAGAAAGGCTTTCAACCTAAGAATATTTTACTATGTGATTTCATCAACACTTAGAAAACATGGGTTATATATGGATTTCATCATAAATTTATGTAAAACTAGTAATACATGCTTAATTTCATAAAACTCTGCCTTTACAATCAAAATCCCACATCATATGATTCATGACTTTAAAACATGGAGTTACATGGGTTCATGAGGAAATCATCATAAAATCATAGTATTTCATCAATTCATGAATAATATATCATAATTAAATCATTTAAATCAAAATTGAAGAGAACCCGTGATAATTGAAGAAAATCCTAACTCAATTGGGGAATTCTAACTTTGAAATAGAGGAATTTGGGAACTCCGTGGATGGAAGGTATCCATGGATGAAAACTATCATACCATGAATAGAAATGCTAGCCTTCAATGAAGGAATTGAGAGTTGACTTGAAACCCTAGGTTGAATCCTTCTTCTTCTTCAAGTTTCTAGAGAGAGGAATATTTTTGAGAGGAGAATTGATCTTCTTTTGTGAATTTTGAAGAATTAAGTGAATAGGCTAATTTTGGGGTTGAAAATACCAATATAGCGGTCTTAGTGAAGGGTAAAACGACCTAGTATAGGAACTAATGAATTAGGAAAAGACCCAACTACCCTGGAACTTAACTGTCAGCTGCGACCTATGAGACCCCACTGACGGACTGTGGACAGGACGACGGACCGTCCTGCACGACCGTCGATGGTGGTCTGAAACATGAAATTTGGCCAGTGAACCACGCACCCCGACCACAGACCGTTGTCTGACCTACGGTCTGTAGATCAGGCCGTGGTCTTGAGCCTCTGCAGACTTGGCAGGCTGGCCAATCCACGGACCACACTACGGTCCGGGGTCCTACCCACGGGCCGTGGTTGGCCTCCGTGGCTGGCACATGCAACTTCCCAAAATTTGTTTCATTTCCCTTTTACGGATTTGGGGTGTTACAATATCACCCCCTTGGAATCGTTCGTCCTCGAATGTGATTCAAACTAGTACTAAAAGAGTAGGAGAGGACCTAGCAACCCAACCTAAAATGCAATTTCATCTAAATGCATATAACCAAGGAGGAACTATCGACCCCAAGCTAGGACGTTCTCAAAACATCATAAGAGGGGTGAAACTAACTCTAACAGCCCATCATGCATGCAATGCACATACTCAATGAGGAAACATCAACTCCAAGCTAAACACACTCAATGCATCATAAGGAAGTAGGAACTACATCTAGCAACCCAATATGCATAAATTTTAAAAATTACTCATGTTTAAGGAGGAACTACCTTCTCCAAGCTAAAAGCACGCTCAACATAATCTGATGGAGCCCATATGCAAGCATAGCCAAAACATGTTCATCAATTCCTCTCATGAAGTCTATTGGCAACTCATACTTTATGCACAACAACATGAGGAAAATCAATCATGCAAATTCATTTTCATTCAAAACAAAAGTTTTCATTAACATGCATAACATAAGGAAATTATGAAAACACATAAAACACATGACTCTAAAACAAAGGACAAACCAAGAGGAACTCATTACCTCAAGCTAGAGTAGGAGTAGAAGGAAAGAGATGAGGATACCAGGACATCATATCGGTCTCGGCCTCCCAAGTAGCACCCTCAACTAAATGGTTCCTCCACAACACTTTCACGGAAGCTATTTCCTTATTTCTCTACCTCTTAACTTGCCGGTCTAAAATCTCAACCAAAACTTCCTTATAATAAAGACTTTCATCAACTCCCAACCTTTCTAAGAAAACTATAGATGTCGAATCACCAATACATTTCTTCAACATAGAGACATGGAAAATCGAATGCACCGATGCCAACTCATTTGGCAAATCTAGCTCATAAGAAGACTTACCAACACGTCTCAAAATTTGATACGGGCCTACATATCGGGGACTAAGCTTCCCTTTCTTACCAAATCTCATTACACCCTTCATGGGTGAAATTTTCAAGTAAACCCAATCATGAACATCAAACTCAAGATCTCTTCTTCTCATATCGACATATGACTTCTGTCGACTTTGATCCGTTCTCAACCTTTCTCTAATAAGTCAAACTTTTTATATAGCCTCATGTACCAATTTGGGACCTATTAGGGCAACTTCACCCACCTCAAACCAACCTATAGGAGATCTACACCTCCTACCATAAAGAGCCTCAAATGGAGCCATACCAATACTCGAGTGATAGCTATTGTTATATGCAAACTCAATCAATGGCAAATGGTCATCCCAATTACCCTTAAAATCAATCACGCAAGCTCTCAACATGTCTTCCAAAGTTTTGATAGTACGCTCTGCTTGTCATCGGTTTGGGGATGAAAGGTCGTACTAAGCTTAACTCGAGTACCAAGACCCTTTTGGAAAGACTTCCAAAACTGAGAAGTGAATTGGGTACCTTGATCGGAAATAATGGACAAAGGCACTCCATGCAACTTTACCATTTCTCTCAAGTACATCCTGGCATAGTCCTCTGCCATATAAGAAACCTTGACGGGAAGGAAATGAGCCGATTTCATCATCCGATCTACTATTACCCAAATGGAATCATGTTGTCGTTGGGTGCGAGGCAAACCAACAATAAAGTCCATGTTCAAATCTTCCCACTTCCACGTAGGAATACTAATATCTTGGGACAAACCTCCCAGTCTGCGATGCTCAACCTTCACTTGTTTGCAATTTGGACACTTAGCCACCAATCCCGCAATATCCTTCTTCATCCCATTCCACCAATAGACTTCCCGTAAATCACGGTACATCTTGGTGGCTCCCGGGTGAATGGAATACCGCGAACTATGGACTTCTGACAAGATTTGTTCCATTAAGTCGTCAACATTCGAAACACACAAATGAGCTTGATCCCATCTCCCCCTGGGAGAAAGCCTCAACGGATTTCTTAAGCACTGTTTCTTTTAAGTCGACCTAAATTGGGTCAAGACCTTGCTTAGCTTGTACATCTGCCACTAAAGATGATTTTGAACCATTGTAGACCATAACACTACCCTTGGTAGAGTCCACTAAATGAACATCCAATCGGGCCTATCTATGAACATCTCAAACTAACTCTTTCTTTTCTTCTTCAATATGAGCCACGCTTCCCATAGATAACCGGCTAATAGTATCTGCCACCACATTTGTCGTTCTGGGGTGATAGATAACACTCATGTCATAATCTTTCAATAACACAAGCTGCCTTTCTTTGGTGAAGATTTAAATCTTTCTTTGGTGAAGATTTAAATCTTTCTGATGGAACACATATTGCAAACTCTTGTAGTCGGTAAACACATCTACATGAACTCCATACAAATAGTGCCTCAAAATCTTCAAGGCAAAAACAACCACCGCTAGTTCAAGGTTATGGGTAGGATAATTCTTCTCATGTATTTTAAGTTGCCTTGAAGCATAGGCAATCACTTTCCCATTTTGCATAAGCACACACCCTAACCCAATTTTTGAGGCATCACAATAAACCACAAAGCCATATGTCCCTTCCGATAAAGTCAGCACCGGAGAGCAAGTAAGTCTATCTTTCAACTCTTAGAAATGTTTCTCACACTCTTCGGACCATATGAACTTGGACTTCTTTTGAGTCAAAGCCGTCAAAGGAGAGGCAATTGAAGAGAATCCCTCAACAGACCTTCTATAATAACCGGCTAAACCCAAGAAACTTCTAATATCTGAAGGAGTTAGAGGTCTAGGCCAACTCTTGACAACATCCGTCTTCCTAGGATCTACCTCAATACCCTTACACGAAACACTATGGCCAAGGAAAGCTATAGATCATAGCCAAAACTCACATTAGCTAAACTTAGCAAAGAGTTGTTCGTCCTTAAGAACTTGCAACACGATCCTCAAATGATCAATATGCTCATCCTTACTTCTCCAATAAATCAATATATCATCAATGAACACAATCAAAAACATGTCAAGGTATTTTCTAAACACCCTATTCATCAAATCCATAAACGTCGCGGGAGCATTAGTTAACCCAAACGACATTACCAAAAACTCATAATGACCATATCGAGTTTGAAAAGCCATCTTCGGAATGTCATCATCTCTCATCCTCAATTGATGATAACCCGACAGAAGGTCAATCTTAGAGAAATAACTCACTCCTTGAAGTTGGTCAAATAAAACATCTATCCTTGGGACAGGATACTTATTCTTAAAATTAACCTTGTTCAACTGACGATAGTCGATACATATCCGAAGAGAACCATCTTTCTTTCTAACAAAAAAACTGGAGCACCCCATGGAGAGATACTCTATCGGATGAAACCCTTATCTAACAAGTCTTTCAATTATTCTTTCAACTCCTTTAATTCTGCCGGAGCCATACGGTAAGAAGGAATAGAAATAGGTTGTGTATCTGGGAGAAGGTGAATACCGAAGTCTATTTCCCTTTCCGGAGGAATACTGGGTAAGTCATCTAGGAACACTTCCAGAAACTCATTTACAACTGGGACCGACTCAAGAGTAGGGGTTTCAGAATCTACATCCCTCACCCTAACTAGATTGTAAATGCAACCCTTAGATATCATCTTTCTAGCTTTAAGACAAGAGACAAACTAACCCTTAAGCATAGAATTTCCCCCCTTCCACTCTAGGACAGGCTTATTTGGGAACTCAAACTTGACTACATGAGTTCTACAATCAATAGAAGCATAACATGAGTGCAGCCGATCGATACCAAGAATCACATCAAAGTCTAACATATCAAGCTTTACCAAGTCAACAAGATTAACTCTGTGGGACAAGGAAACGGGACACTTTTTATAGACCCTCTTAGCCACAATAGAATCACCAACAGGAGTAGAGATAGAAAAAGGATCTAACAACACATCGGGGATCACATCAAACCTCATAGCCACATATGGCGTCACAAAAGATAAGGTAGCACCGAGATCAAGTAAAGCATATAAATCAAGTTGAAAAAATTTCAATCTATCGGTAACCACATCGGGAGAACTTTTTTGTTCACCACGAGTCTAAAGTGCATAGAATATGTTTTGCCTAGGAGCATTGGGAGCCGAACCACTAGGAGTAGCTTGCTTGCCCTCTCTTCCTTTAGCCGAAAGCATTGGGCAATCCCTTATTTTATGAACACTCTTACCACAACCGAAGAAACCATTCGTGACGGTTAGGCACTTACGCTCGTGCTTCCTTCCACACTTAGTACAAGTAGATCTAGGCAATGAAGATCCACTACCATTTCCTCCTTGAGGATTAGGGTCTGAAACCCTATCATTATTGAACTTAGGAGCAGCATTGGAATATTGTTGACCAGAAAACCTTTGTCAGAATCTAGAATGACCATGTCCATCAGACCTTGCATGTGAGAAATTTCTATCACCGATCTTAGCCTTCTTTACCTCTCTAGACATTTCCTGGACTTTCTCCTCCTCAATTTGTTGTGCATGCACCATTAGATGAGAGATCTCCATGTCATTAATGAGCATGGTGGTTCGGCACTCTTTAACAACCATTTCAAACGCATCCGAAACAAACTTACTCATCTTAGCCCTTGAATCGACAACCATTGTTGGAGTATATATTTAGATAATTGGGTGAACTTTAGAGCATATTCCCTCACACTCATACTCCCTTGTCGAAGGTTAAGGAACTCAGGCACCTTGGCTTCCCTCATCTCAAGGGGAAAGACCCTATCAAGAAAAGCGGCCTTAAACTTCTCCCAATCAAGAGGACCCGCATCTTCCGATCTCCCTTCTTTCCATTGGTTGAACTAAGTTTGAATAACACCTTTAGTTGATAAGCGGCCAACTCCCCCTTTTCCATCGGCATCACTCCCATGATCATCAAGACCTTATAGACCTCATCAATGAAATCTTGAGGATCTTCCTCAACTTTAGAACCATGAAACTCCGGAGGATTCATCCTAGTGAAGTCCCTCACTCTAGAAACCGCTGTACCCACATTTGGGTTCATGGAAACCGCAACCTCCCTATTGGTTTGTGCCGTCACAGCTTGAGCCAACACTTGAAAAGTAGTCGTAAACTCTACATTAGTCACTTGTTCGGCCAAAGGATCAACCAAAGCTTGAGGAGTTTGTGGAGGAGGTTCTTATTCCACATTCTCCCTTACATTCCTTCTAGTATAAGCTCTTCGAGTAGACATATCCTGTACAACATCAGATAAGGATTAGGAGAGAGATTAAACTTTATCACACAACTTTAGAGTAATGAAAGAAGTGGAGTTTCCTAATCATCTTGTAGCCTCTCATTCATAAATGTGGCGCGCTTCACACTTATGAACAAGACTCTACTAGACGTGGCTTATGAGACATCCTCGGACCATTCTAAATCTTGTACTCTGATACCAAGTTTGTCACGACCCAGGGATATCCCCTAGATGTAACATGTCGTATAGAACCCCGAAGGACTCCATACAAGCCACTTAGCTCTCATAACATAAGAAATAGAACAAAGGAATTAAAAACAAGTTTCAAGTCCAAAACATTTTATAAAAGATAAGCTAAAGTCTAAAACACTGGTCTCATCATAGCCATCTAATACAATAGAATGAAAATAGGGCCTAGCCCACACATCATGTCCAAAAGTGAAATACAAGAAAAGGAACTAAAATAATGAAAGTCCGTCCTCAAAGCATGAGGATTCACCAAAGCTCGAAAATCTCGAACTCAACAACTGCCACAAATTTGATGACCCTGACTGTTGGACCCTACATTTGGGGAAATGTAGGCAAGAGTATGCGTTAGTACAAAATAATATACCAAGTATTATAGCCATGCATAAAATATTTAAATCATGCTAAAAAGGACATTTCATTTCATGACATGCAATTGACAAAGCTAAAACATGATATAAGGGAGTTAGAAAACATAAGTCAAAAAATCATGGTCAATGCAAGTTAACATTATATTTAAAGCCTTTGAACTCATATGCGATACTTCTTGAAGTAACCTCAGTTCATTATTAATGTGGGGAATTAGCCTTAACCGACATAGAGACCATGTGAGCTATAACATGATCCCCGAGTGTCTCTCACACCGAAAAGGGTTGTCCTACTTGCCAAGGTAGAACCATGAACTTCTAGCTTAAGTGGATCTACTAGCTAATGTCTATCTAGACAATCATCCTATGGGGGCACATAGGTAAGGGATAAGGAGATTGCTTCTAGAAACCTGACCTCTACTTACAGGATAGACTCCATCTCAATATCCTCTCGGTGCTACGCATAAATTCTACGGAATAGTCATTTCTTACTTGACCTTATTATTCATGGAAAGGCATCCTAGGATAACCAATAAAAGTTAGTTTTATTAGGATAGCTCTTACTCTTTAATTCAATTAGGTGAGAAAGCCTTTCAACCTAAGAATATTTTACTATGTGAAAAAACCTTTCACATCATGCTATTATGTGTATATGAGAATAATGCTTTCAACAACACAACAACAACATCATCGTTGAAACTTTTCTCTCAAAGCATCCTTAAAACATTTACATAGATTTCATAAGAAAATGCATAAGTCCATAATTTACCTCTTGAGGTTCAAAACAAACTTTCAATCATCAACAATTAGAAAATATGGGTTATATATATATTTCATCATAAATTCATGTAAAACTAGTAATACATGCTTAAGTTTATAAAACTCTTCCTTTACGATCAAAATCCCACATCAGATGATTCATGACTTGAAAATATGGGGGTTACATAGGTTCATGGGGATATCATCATAAAATCATAGAATTTCATCAATTCATGCATACTAGATCATAATTAAGTCATTTAAATCAATGTTGAAGAGAACCCATGATAATTGAAGAAAACCCTAACTCAATTGGAGAATTCTAACTTTAAAATAGAGGAATTTGGGAACTTCATGGATGGAAGGAATCCATGGATGAAAACTATCATACCTTGAATCCAAATGCTAGCCTTCAATGGAGGAATATAGAGTTGACTTGATACCCTAAGTTGGATCCTTCTTCTTCTTCAAGTTTCTAAAGAGAGAAATATTTTTGATAGGAGAATTGATCTTCTTTTGTGAATTTGGAAGAATGAAGTGAATAGGCTAATTTGGGGTTTGAAAATACTTATATAAGGGTATTAGTGAAGGGTAAAATGACGTAGTATAGGAACTAATTAATAGGAAAAGACCCAACTACCACTAAACTTAATTGCCAGCTGCGACCTACGACACCCCACTGACAGACCGTGGACAGGACGACAGACCGTCCTGCACGGCCGTCGATGGTGGTCTGAAACATGAAATTTGGTCAGTGAACCATGGACCCCGACCACAGACCGTGGTCTGACCTACGGTCCGTAGGTCAGGCCGTGGTCCTGAGCCTCTGCAGACTTGGCAGGGTGGCCAATTCACCGACCATACTACGGTCCGTGGTCCTACCCACGGGCAGTGTTTGCCCTCTGTGGCTGGCACCTGCAACTTCCCAAAAATTATTTCATTTCCCTTTTTCGGATACGGGGTGTTACACTTAGCCACAAAATCTGTAATGTCCCTCTTCATGTTGTTCCACCAATAGAATTCCCGTAGATCACGATATATCTTAGTGGCACCCGGATGAAAAGAATATCTAGAATTATGGGCTTTTGTAAGGATCGGCTGCCTCAACTCACCCACATTTAGAACACATAAGCAACAGTACACCATCTCCCTCTTGAGAGAAAAACTCAACTTTTTGCTGATGAACTACACCTTTCAACTGAAGTAATATAGGATCGCTATCCTGTTTTTCCTTAACCTCTGCTACCAATGAAGATTTTGATCCATTCTGAACTATCACACCACCATCAGACTTGTCTGTAAGGCAAACTCCTAAGCGAGCAAGCCAGTGAACATCTTTGGCTAACTCTTCCTTTTCTTACTCAACATGTGCTACACTACACAAGGCAGTCTGCTAAGAGCATCAACCACTACATTGGCCTTACCCGGATGGTAAAGCACATTTATGTCATAGTCTTTGAGGAGTTCAAGCCATCTCCTCTGACGAAGATTCAATTCTTTCTGGGTGAACACATACTGGAGGATTTTAAGATCTGTGAACACATCAACATGAACACCATAAGTAATGTCTCCAAATCTTTAGGGAAAATACTACAGCTGCAAGCTGGAGGTCATGAGTCGGGTAGTTCTTCTCAATGAATTTAAGCTACCTAGAAGCATAAGCTATGACCTTACCTTGCTGCATCAATACACAACATCAGTCGACCCTAGATGCATCACAATAAACCACATAACCATCTTAACCCTCCGGTAAAGTCAAGACCGGAGCTGTAGTCAACCTGGTCTTCAGTTCTAAGAAGCTTTTCTCACACTCATCTTACCACTGAAATATGACATCTTTCTGAGTTAACTTGGTCGATGGGGAAGCTATGGATGAAGAATCTTTCAACAAACCTCTTGTAATAACCAGCCAAACCCAAAAAACTTCTGATATCAGTCGCAGAGATGGGTTTTGGCCAGTGCTGTACTGCCTCAATTTTCTAAGAATCCACTTGGATCCCTTCGCTGGATACCACATGACAAAGAAAAGTGACAGACTGTAACTAGAATTCACATTTGCTGAACTAAGCGAATAGCTGGCGATCTTTGAGAGTTTGCAAAATAACTCTCAGATGAGTCTCATGCTCTTCCACATTCCGAGAATAAATGAGGATATCATCAATAAAGACAATGGTTAACAAGTCCAAATACTATTTGAATACCCTTTTCATTAAGTCCATGAAAGCTGCAGGAGCATTTTTTAGTCAAAAATACATAACTAAAAATTCATAGTGGCAATACCGAGTCCTGAAGGCTATCTTCGGGATGTCACTATGTCTGACTCTGAGCTGATGGTACCTAAATCGGAGGTCTATCTTAGAAAAGCAACTAGCACCCTGAAGTTGGTCGAACAAGTCATCAATCCTGGGGATGGGATACTTATTTTTTATTGTGGCTTTGTTCAATAAAACTTTGCACCCTCGAACCGATGGTTCAGAGAGGATTATTTATGTTTTAGAGGATATGCTATAGGCTTGTGTTATTGATTTCAGTTGTTACTGGGATCAATCTTTAGCTTTGGTGGATTTTTCATATAATAATAGGTACCATTCGAGTATTCAAATGGCTCTATTTGAGTCATTATATGGTAAGAGGTTTCGTTCTCTAGTGGGTTGGTTTGATGCTTTTTATGTTAGAGAGTGGTGCACCGACTTGTTGAGAGACTCTATGGATAGCGTCCATGTAATCTAGAAGCAACTCTGTATTTCCCAGAGTAGGAAGAAGAGTTATGCTAATAGAAGGTTCCAACCTTTAGAGTTCATGGTTTGTTATAGGATATTTCTATAGGTGTCGTCCATGAAGGGCGTGATGAGATTCGAGAGGAGGGGCAAGCTTAGCCCTAGGTTCATAAGCCCATTTAACATTCTGAGGTGGGTAGGAGATGTAACTTATGAGATGGCCTTACCTCCAGCTCTTTTGATTGTGAACACTATGTTTCATCTCTCCATGTTGAGATTCTATGTTCTCGATGAGTCTCACCTGCTTCAATGGGATTTGGTTCAGCTTGACAAGTCCTTGAATCTTTACGAGGAACCTATGGCTATTCTAGATGCAGGTTAGAATGTTGCAGTCTAATGAGATCCAAGTTGTTAAGGTTCAGTTGAGGCACCATCTCGAGGAGGCGACTTGGAAGACTGAGCTTGACATGCGGACATGGTATCCTCATATTTTCAAGTCTTCAGGTACTTCTGTTTTTTTACTTTTGAGGAAGAAAGTCTTTTTAGTAGTGGATGTAATAACGACCCTCGTGGTCATTTATGTGTTTTTGCATGATTTTACTATTTTTCCCCTTTCTATAATTTCTTAATTTTTTTTTGTGCTGTTTGGTTAGGTGGCATACTTTCCGAGGTGGCCGGGTGAGTTTTGAGTAGTTTTAGCCATTTTGGAGGCTTAAGGTATGAAAAAATTGACTATAGTTAATATCCGGAGATTTTGATGTAAGATTGGAATTTTCTCAATTCCATCCACTTTGGAAGGGTAATTTTGGTTTAGTATGTTGATTAATTTGGGTTTCAAGGCATTCATTTGGAGTTTGTACGATATGCATTTTATCTTTTGAGTTTTGCTGAAAGTTTGGCCTAAGTTAACTTTCTTGGTAAATGCGATTGGAATGGAATAATGCCAGCATAGTTAGCTTCGAAATGTGAAGTTTTGTCTAGAATAACCTTTAGTTCAGTTCCAGAGGTAATCGGGATGACTTCGTGGCTTTTAGCATTTTGTTTAGCTTTTCTTTGTAAGTTTTGACTTTGGTCAACATTTTGACGAGACGACCTCCCTTGGTTGTTTTGTCGATTCAGTTGTGTATGAAATGTTATTTCAAACTAGGTAGAATAGTTTGCTTGCATTTATGAGGTTCAAAATGAAGTATGATCCCCTAACGGAGAATAGGCCTTTCTTGTGATGTTGTTGATGTCGTGATACAGTGTATCACTATTCATCTCTATGTGATTGTGGACCTGTGGCCACATTTGCGGAGACCAAATCCCAAGACCTCCATGTTCGTATGCCTCGTGTCGTGTTTGTAGAGGATCCACTCTATTTGCCTTTGCATTCGTTGGCCCTTGACCACGTTCATGAAGGGTTGACTAGCTTAGACTCCATATTCGTAGGCCTCACACCCCATTTGGAGAGGGTCAGATTGTCTGACCTCCACAATGGCATGGAGCCTTTGCATTCCCGAACGCCATATCATTGGCAGATCAGTTGCATATCCCATTTCTAAGTTAGAGTTTTGGTGATTTTTGGAGTGTTTCTTGGCAAAATTGAGCAGTTCTTATTGGTGTGCATCAGAAACGCTCTTGAGAACATTCCTGGTTGGTTGAATCCCCCATTTTACTTGGTAATTCACATAAATTATCCTCTCTTTTTTTATCCCTTTTGAGCTAAACTAATGGTGGGACTGTTTTGACTTGATGGTAGCTCGGATCGTGTCCATTTTTTAGGGCATAAGTTCCTTGAGTAGTTTTTGACCTTTTGATGGAGTCGATTTTGTGACTCTGTGTGCGGATCTCACATACTGCATTTTTAGGTTTCTTTCAAAAAATGAACTATTATAGGTTAACACGCAGGCTAAAGGTACATCAATAAATGGTGCTTTTTGTAAGTTTTGGTTTCATCACACTGGTTGCATTTCTGTTAAGGGAAAGAAATAAAATCAGGTTTGAACATGGCCAAATTTGAGTGAACAAGTTGTGCAGGGAAATTGCCTATCATCTTCTTGTAAGAGCTCAAGCTCGCCAAGTTGGAAGGCTACTCTTACTTTGACAGTTGGAGTTCCATAGAGTTGGGAAGACACTAGCTTATGTTGTTATTCCTTTTGAATGTCAAGGTAGTTATTGAATAGTTTGAGATAGATTTGATTGTAAGCTTATACATAGTGTCTCTTTTAGTAGGAAATGTATAGATGGTGTGGCTTAAAGATTTGAGAAATAGGTGGTTTGGACCTATTAAATTTGTAATTGTTCACTTTGGTTTGAAATGAAACTATTTCGTTCATAAAAAAAAGAATCACCTACTGGGTAGCTACACATACAGGCACATCCAATGGCACAAAAGATAATTGCAACCGCATATCATAATAAGGAGACACATAAGAAAATGTAGACCCCAGTTCAAATAAGGCATAAGTAGGCTGATGAGAGATTGAGATAGTACCTGTAATGAAACCATCTGAAGACTCCGACTCCAGCCTCTACGGGAAAGCATGCATATGGTCGCGTCCAACTCAACCGCCCGACCTGGCTGATAAAGGAACACCTCAAGTAACCTAAGGACCACCCCTACTACTATGTACTCTAACTCTAGTTGACTAAACCAGATCCTTTGGGGCCTAAACCTACTGACCTTGTCTCCTGCGATGACTGATTGTAGGGCATTATCGGGAAAAATGACCTACTATACCACACTCATAGTAACCCCTGCAAGAAGCACACTTCTGAGGTAACTCGACTTAACCTGACTTTCCACCACGACGTAAATACCCTGAATATGCACCTCAAGAAGTTTGTACTGGAGCCTGACCCGTTTGACAACTAGCACCCGCAGTATTACCATCTTAAAGTTGTAGAGCCGCCTGAACCAACCTACTAGGTTGAAACTACTTTGGGTAACCTATGACCTGGAATCCTCTAACACGGGACTGAGACCGAGTAAAACCATCGTGACAATGGGCCCTCGTTTTGCTACCTCTATAAGCCTCATAACGGATCCCCTCAATTGTGCACACATGGTAAACTATCTGGAGGAATAAAAACTCAAAACCACCATATTCTATGTAGCTAACCCAAGTAGAAATGAGATCCCTTTTACAAATTTGTACACCCTTTCGTGCTCTGTCGGCATAAGAAAAGTTGCATGTCTGTCTAACTCACGGAACAACATCTCGTAGTAAGAAATTGTAATATATCCCTAAGTCAAGTCTGTGAACTCGTCTCACAACTGCTCTCATAGGCTGCGAGGTACATACTTCTCAAAGAAAGCCTCCGGGAACTAAGCCCAAGTCATTAAAGGTGACACAGATGTCCAGCACTCAATATAGGACCTCCACCACTACATCACTGACCCATCAATATGTAAACTGGTATAATAAACCCCATGAGACACTACTAACCCGAGGCTCTGCAACCTCTCCTAGAACCTTACTAGAAGCTCATTAGCATCATCGCGCTCAACAGGTGAGAACCTATGAGGACCCAACCTGATGAACCGCCCCAACATCTTCTTCTCCACGGAAGACATAATTGGTGTAGCAGCCATAGGTAGGGTAACTTTCGGAACCAAATGAATGATTAAACAAGGAGCCGTTACAACATGTTGCGCCTCTAGGGTCTAATCACCATGTGCATCTACTTGGGTTGAAGTTTGAGCCTCGTCTTAAACTTGGGGTCCAAATGAAGTGATTAGCAAATTCCTTGCCTGTGACATACCCTCCATGAAGTTGAGGATCTTGGCAAAAGTATCTTGTAGCACTGGTGTGGTCACGAATCCTAGTTGAGTCTAGGTTGTCCCCACATCATCCGACTGATGCAGAACATGCTCAACGTTTGTATCGAGCTCTAGTGATAGTGCCTTCTCTAGGCCCTATGCTACTGCTGCAGCTCGTGCTCCAGCTTAACATCTACATTGATAATCACCTCGACCTCTACCCCTAGTTTGTGCTCCATCTGGAGGTGTAGAATCCTCTCACCCACCTAAGGACGATCTCGTCCTAGCCATCTTAGGAATAATACAACAAATGGAGTTTAAATATTTTCGGAATCACCAAGGCAAGATAAGAAACAAGAAATAGTGAACTATTCGTAAAAAGCGCTATAAACTCTTAAAGATTGGGTGAGGACGTCATCATACCAATTCGCGAGACTCTACTAGGTACTTGCTCTTGTACAAGTGAGACTGGTGAACCTAAAGCTCTGATACTACGTTGTCACGATCCAAATAAGGCAATGATGGAGCCTACCACAACCCCGGAGTAGGCAAGCCAAAACCCAAGAAAATTGTGGAAGATAACTGTTTGAATAATAATAACTACGAATAATCAGAAAATGGAATAAAATATAGAAAATGGGCCATAGTATAGATTTGTAAGTACAACAAAATATTTAGAAAAGCGGCCCGAAAGTGACAAAGAAGACAAACAAACACAAGACCTAATCCCCGAACCTGGTGTCACCAATACCAGAGCTACTAACTGCACGAAAGTTATATATACAAGAGAAGTGACTAATAAAAATACAAAAATACAAAATAAAAATTAGTACCAAAGAGGGAAAGCAACAAGTCTCTGAACGCGAGGAGCTCACCGTGATCCTAGTATAAGAAAAGGAAACTATAACCTATCACAAAGCCAAAACCTCACCTGAACCTCAACTTTGGTGCTTTTCACATCTGAAGGGCCTCCAAATGGTGCCAAGCTATCAAAATTTGATGGGAACACACAAAAAATCAGAATAATACTCATATTAATATAAGAATAAATAAATCATAAAGATAATCAAAAAATGCAATCAGTGAACCTGCGCACACTCACAAAATTGACTATGTCACGACGTTCCAAAGATCTCAAGGAACTTAAGCTCCAAAAATGGGCATGATCCAAGCAAGGATAAGCTAAAAAAAGCCCCATCAATAATTAGCTCAGAAAGAGTCATTGCCAGAGAATTAAAGAAGAATTTATGGGAATTACCAATGTTATCAGATGATTCAAACCCCAAAACCTGCCCACATGATACCCCGATACAATCCAACAAAAATCTCTCAATTCCATCAAAAATAACTCTCAAAATTACAAAAATATTAATTCTTGAAATGAATTTTGCATACTGAAATATTTCTTTAAACATAAAGACTTTCAGGGAAATAACCCTTTGCAAATACAGAGGTCAACCATGCTGACCCTTCGCAAACACGGCGACAGGCCCGTGAATGCGAAGGTCTGAGGTGCTTTCCCTTGGCAAACATGACATGAAGCTCGCAAACGTGAAGGCCTAGTAGACCCATGTTTATGTGGAGACGACACAGCTAACTCTTCATAAACATAGCCAAGGGCCCATGAACACAAAGAAGAAACCAGTGATGCACTAGCAACTCTACATCTACAGTTCACAGCGAGTGAAAATCCCCCAATGGAGGCTCAAAAAACGTTTAGAACCTCGTTAATGCGAACAAATTATGCTACCCAATCAGAAACAACATTGCGGACTCAACAAAACTGATGAAACAACAACTAGAGATCGTCTCGTAAAAATGTTGACAAAGTTAACACTACAAAAAA
>JAJONR010002187.1:0-47523 GCA_029582245.1 Solanum etuberosum | reverse complement strand
TCCAAGATCTTTCCTACGATATCTGGAAACACACCTAACTCATCCTGAGCTAGGAGTTATGGTCGTTTGAAGTTGGCCAAAACTCAACTTAACATACTTACCAAAATTTTCAGATTTTTATAATCTTTCCAAAAATGGTTTTTTCCAATTTTTAAATTCTTCCTAGTTATTTCAATTTGCGAGATGTTACAACATCATAAAATGGGACTCAGTTGTGTTAGAAAAAGACCTTCAGTATGAGGAAGAACCGATTGCAATTCTTGATCGTGATGTTCGAAAGCTGAGGACCAAGGAGATTAAGTCTGTGAAAGTTCAATGGAAGCATCGTCTGGTTGAGGAAGCCACTTGGGAAATTGAGAAGGATATGCGAGACAAGTATCCCCAGTTGTTCGACGATTCAGGTACTACTCCACTCTTGTTTTAGCCTGTTTTTCCTAGTTTATCACTCAGGGACGAGTGATGGGTAAATTGGTATCTATTGTAATGACATGTTCTCGTTGTAATAGAAAAGCCAACGCAGAAAAAATTTGGGCTAGAAAATTTTTTTGGTAGTAACTTAAAATTTCCCAACCTAGTCCAGATATGGATGAAATCGGAGTCAGTGAGGTCTAGGGAAATCTGGTAACAAATGGGAGATCTAATTATGAATTGGATCACATGAGTAGATAGTTAAGACGTTAAGGAATCCGTACAACTTTACGCAATCAAATTCAGGCGAGTAGAACTCCCGAAACTGATCATAGCATGAACGGATAATTTCTGAGTTTCATGGGTTAAATGTGTGTTGTGAAATGGGGGTTTGGAACTCTTAATTTAACTCTCTGTCTCCGTACAAGCCGCCAGGGTGGGATTATTCCTGCCAGGGCGAGGGCCGCTGTAGCGGGATGAGGTCCGCTGTGGCGGGACAATCGGGACTTAAGTCGGATATAAACCCCAAAAATGTCATTATTCTGAAACATTTGATCTTGAGAGCTAAGGAACGACCCATGGATATTTCTTGAAGGTTTTCCACCTCTTCTAGCACCAAAGGTAAGGTTTTTACTCCCCGAATCCATTTTTCGATCCGTAGAACTTAGTTTCTTAGGTAATTATCGATGGGGGAGGGTTTTGATCTGGGATTTATGGTGGAAAAAGCCCTAAGTTGGGTATTTGGATCATGGGTTTGGCCTAGGGTTAATAATTTTGATTACAATCCAGGTAATTAGGCTTCGTTTATTGATTCTTGTGTTAATTGATTGTTTGTAGACCAAGAACAAGCGGAAAGAATCTGGAAGGGGAAGAATCAAGTTTCTTTTTGGTTCAAGCTTTGTTCGAGGTAGGTGATGGTTGTGATTTCATGTTTGTGTGATGTATGTTAGCAATTGCTTCATTGTATTGCATGTATGTATGCGAATGTTGCATTATTGATCACACATAATGTAAATGAGTATGAACGAATAACTATATGCCATGAATCACCTCTTGATTGTATGATTATGAGAATGTACATTGTGATTGTGATTGTGATTGTGGTATGTTGAATGGATCGGTGTCACGTTCCGACGCACTAACTGGGATCGGATGTCACGTACCGACATACATATTGAAACGGGTGTCACGATCCGACACACTAACTTTGATCGGGTGTCATGATCCTGCACACTAATAGTATGGGTATGGGTTCCATGAGAGGATCAATGACTTGTTGTATATATACATATTATTGAGATTGTGAAATTGTATGTTGCTCGTAAATGATAATGGATATTGTATATGTTCGGTGTATGCATGTTTACGATGTTGTAATAACTTATATATGTTTCACTTATTGGAATAGCCGCGTGATCCTACCAGTACACGGTGGTTGTTTACTGATACTGCACTTGCTCTTTCTTTGTTGAGTACAGGGCATCTTCAGGCGGCTACTGACAAACCTCATCTAGGAGATTAGTGATCAATCGAATTCAAGGGTGAGCCAGTTCTTCCAGGCTGCCATGAGTTCTCCTTTGCTCAGTCCATCTTATTCGGACTTAGATTAGCACTTTAGATATTCTCTTGTTTAGTTGGGTTGCACCCATTTTCTTAGACTTGTCGTTAGTAGATATTTTTGTACATTGACTTTCAAGTTCTAGGCATTATTTCCGCAACTGTTTTGTTAGATTTTGGAGTTTATGGGAACTCCACTTTATTTTCTGCATTTAAACCTGCTTCCATATCTTTAAATGCGTAGCTTTGAGGTTAGCTGATTAGTATTAATAGTTCTCCCACCGGAGGGTTAGTGTGGTATCAATCACGACGGTCTGCATCGTGACAATAGCTATCGTTAATTGATCAAATTATTTGATGCTTCCATGTACATTCACTGTATTGTTGATAAAACATAATATGTGACTAATTTTTTCCTTGAAAATCATTGAAAAGAAAAAAATTGGTAGATGTTAAGTTTTTTTGGCTATTTGAATGTGGACTAATTATATGGTAAATAGGATTCAAAATCCTATTTCATTCTGACTCATATTGTAGATAAGATTCCTTATCCTACAAAGAAAGAAATTCTATTATTTTTTTAAAAAAAAAATTCTTCTGTTGGTTGCGATTTGGAAATTGGTTGTACAATATTTTTATTTAACACTTATGTTTTCATGATCTACTCCTTTGTAGCTTTCCGAAAATATATAATAATAGAAAAACGGATTTAAAACGAGTGAGATATAATTTTTTAAAAGTTGACTGTTTTAGACTATTTTTTTGGGAAAAACTGCTTCTGTTGGGTGCGATCTGGAAATTGGATGTACAATTTTTTGGTTCGAAATGTAATTTTTCATGAGCTACTCGTTTGTAGCTTTCCCAAAATATATTATAATAGAAAAACAGATTTAAAACGAGTGAGATATGAATTTTTGAAGTTGAAAAAAAAACATTTTTTTTAAGATTAATTTTCTTGGGATGAGTTTTATGTCCTTTTTAGGATTACTTTTTTTTTTGGAAAAGGAGTTTGTGTCCTTTTAGGATTATATATATATATATATATATATATATATATATATAATATGTGTTTATATATTATGTATTTTCAAATATATTGGTCTTGTTTATTCGTTTAGTCTTTGTGTTCCTTAAATAGTTTTTTGTGTCTTCTACAAAAGAAAGTGACATATATTTTAACATTGAATGGTTCAGTCATTCTTATTGTTTCCTTATTCCTATTTCAGACATGGCTGAACAAGAACAAATTTGAATTATTCCAAGTGAGGGTTCTCGAATAGCAAAAGGACAATGTAGAAGAGCACGTCGCCATAAGACATGTTTCCGAGAGTGAGAAAACATACGGATTGGTGTTATGAGGGCGACAACGAATATGTTAATGAATCAAAGGGCCATTCGAAGGAAAAGAAAAAAAGATCTAAAAGAGTTTATGTCTTTGAAGATGGATCATCTTTACTCTTTATTAGACTTCCTCAAATCCTTTGAGGTTAATGAAAGTGTCATTCAAGTTGAAGAGAGGGAAGCATACAATGTTTTGTATCATTCCTTACCAGAATATTGGAAGATTGAACTTAAAGAAACTTATTTTGAAATTGGGGATAGTGAACCATTATGGAAGTATACGGTAAATATAGGAGTTAAGTGGATAAAACTTCACAACATAAACATAGTTTAGTATTGATTTTTTTTTTATATTCTTTACAAACTATGTGATGAACATCTTTGATTATGATTTAATATGAATACTTGAGTTTTATCCTCTTTTTTGGATAAGTGGATTATTATTCTATTACACATTATCATATGGTGTTTGATTATTAGACATGCAAATCTTTGTGATTATCGTCTAAAATATAATAGTGTACACATTAAGAGGTTAGTTTCAAATTTTAGTTAAATATTTAGTTCGTAGATGATAATTGGATGCTTACGTGTCTTTTCAATTTTACATTTAAATATAAAACCTTTATGAGAATTGATTTGCTTGAATGTGTATGTCACATGCATAATTGATTAAAAATTCTTCCCTGATTATATCTCAAAACAGACATGACATCAAAAAGTATCATTGATGACTTAAACAAAGGTGAAAAATTTAACGGTGACAAATACGACATCTGGAGTCGTAAAATATGGTATGTACTGGAAGCGCAAAATGTTCTGGAAGGTGTAAACCATGTTTTGAATCAACCAGAAGAGGGTAATTTTGCACAACACGGAAGGAAACTTGAAGCTTACAAAGCTTGGACAAAGCTAATTCCACTGCACGTGGAATAATAGTTAGTTCTGTGGTTGATGACCTCATACATGAATGTGAGGAATTCTTAACTGCTCATGCTATGTGGGCACATCTGCGAGGAACATATGGGGGTACGTCGGTAACCCGCTTCCGACAGTTGACTATCAAATTTGACATTTACAAAAAGCGTCATGATCATAATATCAAACAACACCTTAGGGTGATGTCAAACATGATAGCTCAACTCAAGAGTGCTGGCCATGTTCTTTCAGATGAGCAACAAGTGCAGGCAGTGGTTCGGTCTCTTCCCAATAATTGGAAAAATTTGAAGGTTAACTTGACCCATAATGACAGCATCAAAACTTTTTCTGATGTTGCACGCCATGTTGAACTTGAAGATGAGCGCCTTGGTGCTGCTAAAACTGCTTCTAATGCCTTTGTGGCAGAGTCAAGTGGTACAAAATCTTCAGGCTTCAAGCGCAAGAAAAATTGGAAGAGAAATGGGAAAGACAAAGAGACTGGAGAAGGACCCTCTAAGAAAAAGAAGAAGCCAAATTCCAAGTAAGGAAAATGTTTTTTCAAGAAGAGAGACAAGAGTAAAATGAAGTGCTACAATTGCAAAGAATTGGGGCATTTTGCTCATGAATGTACCGAGTCCAAAAAGATGGCATTTATAAAAGCATCTCTAAGTTTTGCATATGTTTCTAGCACTTCTTTACTAACTGAATCTTATCCTATGTGGATTGTAGACTCAGGATCCACCGACCACGTGAGTCGAGATTGTAACACCCTGAAAATTTCAAAGTTAAGACTCGAACCATTCTTCATTTACTTGCAGGGTCATATCGGGTAATTCTTAAAGTGCCCATATGTGTAAAAGTAATTCTTTAGTGTGGGAATGATTTTGGATATCAATTAAGGTCACTAGAATCTCCTACCACAAAGTTGAGTTGAAAGTTTCTTTACCGATTAAGTTATGACGTAAGATTTTACTTAGGTAAACTTTAAACGACCATATCTCTTAGAATATAAAGAGTTATATGGCCCATAAACTATCAAATTAAAGGTATTTGAATCCTCTTTCCAATGCCACCAAATTCGCGTTAATCTAATTTTTGAGTAAAAGGTTATGACCAGTTTAGTAACTGGTGTAGTGCAGTTCAGTTTTAGCCGCGGGAAAATTCTAAATAAGGTCATTTTCTTCTCCTTATACCACTAGGAAAATCTTAAAACGGATTTCTTAACTCCTATAAAGCCCTAAACAATCCTATTTTCATCTTTTAATCCATCATTCTCCTCTCTCTCAAACCCTAAGGCAAAACCCTAAGGAAAAATCAAAGTAGAAGACTCCATTCAAGATTCTTCCCATCTTTTTGAAGATTCTTCCCATCTTTTTGAAGATTCTTCTTCAAGGTAAGTTTCTCTCCAAGAATTCCATTCTTTCAAACTCAAATTCCCCCATACAATTATGAATCACTTATGAAAATCATAATTTTTGGCCATAGAGATTTCAAGAAACCAATTCAAGAATCTCAAGAAATATTTTCTTGAATGTTCTCCTTCAAGGTAGGGTTTCAAGGCTTCTAATCAAGTTCTTCTTCAAGATTCTTAGATATTCTTCAAGAACCTTGTTCTTTCAGGTAAGTAAGGCTATCATAGTGTTGGACTAGTTCGTCCTCATGCCCTACATCTACTTTCAAATCAGTAAAAGAGAAATCTAGGATTATACCCTTAGATTTGAGTATTCTTGAGCTAAGTTGATTTTGAGTTCTTGAATTTCTGATTTTTTTGAAATACTATTCGTAAGTATTGAGTTTCTATATTGTTATTGAGATCCTAGAGTTGATTTGTTCATGTCTATAATTCAGCATGAACCCGATTTTGAGTTATAAATCTTAAAAAGATTTTCAAAGCCAACACTAGAGTTTTAAACTGAGTTTTTGAGGAAGTAAAGATGAGTTTTGAGAAAGAGTTGTATTCATTAGGTTCTATATGGTTATTGAGGTCCTCAAGATGAGTCGTTCATGCCCATAATTCTGCATGAACCCTACGAATTGAGTTATAAGTCTTGATAGTCTTTTAAAGTCAACCATATTATTTCAAACTGAATTTTGATAAAAAGCTTAAAGGTTCTATTTCATAAAGACTTAAGAGTTTCTAATGTTATTTTATTCATATATATATATATACATATGTACCTATGTTAATTATTGGACTTGAAAGATAAGTTCATAAGTGCATGTTTTAAAGAAGGTAAACAAGTCTCATGTTTTGAAAAGTATTTCAAGTCATGTAAGAAGCCCATTCTTTGTAATGGGTAATTTGAGCACGAAGTTATATGAATTGTTTTGGGAGTAGTATCGAGCACCGAGTTGGGTTAGAGTCATTTATGATTCGGAAGTCCCATAGAACTATGTAGCCAGTGTAGGATAGGATAACATTGATTCTTCATGCGACTCCTCACTGCCTCTGAGATTTCCAATTAGATGGATCCATAGTCACGATATCATCCTATACCCTGGCAAAGTATAGGATGACCCTGGCAACGTGAGGCGAAACGTTGTATCATTGCTAGGCTCATGGTAATGGTTGTCGGTTAGAGAAACTCCCCACAAGTAAAGTATATTATTTTCATGTTGCTTTCATTGTATATTTTATTGGAAAGCTTAAATGGTTTTCACTTCATGTTCATGTATCGATTCAGTTGAGTTGCTTTCAGTCATTCAGTTCAGTTTTTTATTTACTCAGCTATATTACATACTCGTACATTCCATGTACTGATGTCATTCGACCTTCATCATTTTATGATGCAGATATGTGTTCATGATTATCAATAGGCGCTTCATTGAGATCACTCTGCACTCTAGTTAGCTTTGGTGAGCCTCCTTATATTCCAGAGGACTTCACAGTTACTTTCCAGTCAGCAGTTTTGAGGTGTCGTGGGTCTTGTCCCGACATCCTTTCTGAATAGTAGAGGCTTCATAGATAGACAGTTTTTAGAGTCTTTCAGTTTCAGATATTTTATTTAAAACTTATGTTTCATACTAAATATATTCAACAATGTTTTGAGATTCAATAAACTACTTTTAACTGTTTCTTTCAATTTGATGCTTATGTATGCTCAAGTTAGTGTTCCACTAGCAGTCAGCTAGGATGAGGGTTCGCTTGGGGACCAGCAATTATTCTTGAGTGCCGGCCACGTCCAGGGTGTAGGCTCGAATTGTGACAAGCTTGGTATCAGAGCACAGAGTTCAAGTGTCGTAGGATGTCTATGAAGCCGTGTCAATAGGATCTTATTTATGGTTGTGAGGGCCCCACTTCTATAAATAAGGGATTATAGACATTTGAGAAAAGTTTCCCTTCTTTCATACTGTAAATTGTGCAGTAGAGTTGTATCATAAGGAACTTATTCAAAACTCGTGCATTTCTCAGATTCATTCAACTATTCCCCATACTTAAGGTAGTTGAAAAGCAAAGTCAGTTCATTATCGATGAGTTACTCTCAGCAAAAGTCTTGAGAAAGTCATGAGACTACAGAGGGGTTTAAGAGAAGCCTATGAGTGAGCTTAAATGTTGAGTTTTGAAAGAATGCACTCTTATCCATATGATTCATGCGTTCGAGCTAAAATGAGATGTATTCCCAGAATATTTTCCCTAAACTTGTTTCAGTTGAGGCCCTTATGAGGAAGTGTTTTTTTGAGTTTGGGTAGTATTTGCACTCGAAAAGATAGTATGAGTTATGAGATTATAAGCAGTAGTATAAGAGTGCCCAAAGTTAGAAGAATCCATGCAGAGGTTCAGTAATCTAAGAGATAGTTATAAGGTAAATTATGTTATTATAGTCATGCACCCAGTAGGTTATTAAAGAGGATTTTTCCCTTTTGGCTAGAGTAAGAAGTGATAAGTTTGTGTAGATTGCATGATAGGAGGTAGAGTAAGAGTTTCTAGTTAGGATGAGTTAGAGTATACTTTAACTAGAAATGAGGTTATGATGATGTATCATTGTGTTAGTAATGACCAGGTGTAGGTGTTGAATAGAAGAGCAGGAGTATTCATGAGGTGATAGATCTAAGCTAGGCTTATGATCTTTAAGGGAGAGCCCATAATATTCAAAGGGCTATAGAACTAATTAGGCAATGATGTATAGTCAATGAGTAAATAGTACTTAAGTCATGAAATTAAATGTGACGATAATTCGTAAATATGTAGACAAAGAGATAAAGATTGACTACTTGTTATGAGGTTTTAGTGGACGAGTGTTTCTTTATTTTATCTAGTAGTCCTAAGTTAGTATAGTAAGAGAGCAATCATATTAATATATGGGTTTAGTAATAAACATTAAGCTTGAATTTGAGATGAGCGTCGTTATCAAAAGAATGGTAACATGAGGGTGATGATGTTAGTCTTGAGATCTAATCCGGTAGACTTGACATAGAGTTGGTGAGGAATTCAGATGTTAGCTGCAATGAAGATGAGTGGTACAAGTGAAAGATCCTAACTTATAGATAAGAGCGGTGAAGTGTGGTTAAGTCGTAATAGTAACAAGAGCATTAAGAGGTCTATCGAGATTGTATATAATCAATGAGGTTTCAATTAAGTTAATGATTTTTTATGTATGACTAGATAGTATATTTTAGCTGTCAATGTGAAATAAGCTGATGTGAGCATTAATTTTTTCCTTAAGAGTTAAATGAAGCGACCTTATAAGCCAATGAGAAGAGGTTAATAGAAGCATATTAGAAAGAGGTCTTAAAAGGAGTCTTAGTACCTGAGTTCAGTAACCATGAGATAAGACTTTCCCGAGTATTAGAGTAAAGGGATTGTAGACCAGTGTGGAGATGATGAAATAGATCCATAAATTTCAAGTGTCAGTTTTAGACCTAAGGGGGAGATGATAAGATCAGAAACCAAGTCAAATGTTGAGGATGAGATAGTGATGTCTTCCGAATGAGTTTAAGAGGTATATCAATCCATTCATAATCTTGTGTATACCTCAAGTCCACTCATTACAACATCTTGTGGATATTCCTAATATCAGAATTGTGTTCATGACCTATGCTCATACACTTCAGAGAGATTCACATCTATGCTCAGTTTTCAGAATGAGGGGCAAAAACTTTAGCCCATTAACCTCGAACTTAATCCATAAAGTTGTGGATATCAGCCTCATGATATGAACCTATTCATATAAGCATTCATGTATCATCCTATGTTCAGTCTCATAATTTCATGATTTACTCTTAATGGCTAGCAACATAATGTTATGTCATGCATATTCTTATATTAGAATTATTGAATGAATCGTGCTTAAGATCTTTCACCCTAAAGTCCTTTCAGTAATCCTTTTTAGTTTTGGAGAGTAGTGTTGCTGATAGTAGTTGTGTGATGATGGAGGAGAGGAATGTCATTTCTTATTGTGATAGTGATGGTGTGTTTATTCCATCTAAGGTTATGAATGTGGAGGAAGAAGGAGATAAGGTTTACAATGAGTACTAAGTTAGCTTCCTGGTGGTAATGCATGAAACTTCAGTTGGTAGAGATGATGAGAGGATGAGAAGTTCTTAGAAAGTGGGTTAGTAGGAGTCTATGGAGTGGTTAAGATTCTAAGCTTGAATGTGGTGTTGTTAACATGGGGACAATCCATTATACATTAGGTGTTTCATGATATGAGCTGAAGGTTAGCTGAATGTAGCGGTAATGAGTATTGTTCTTGGGATGAGATTTCCTACAGAGGTATAGAACCCGAATCTTGTGATTTAGATAAGAATAATCACCCTATGTTAAGTACTTTTTGATTTTGAGTTAGGCTTGAATATAGTAAGAGTAACCCCTTTTGATTCTCACACCAGCCGTTATTCGAGGACGAATGATCCCAAGAAGAGATATTGTAACACCCTGAAAATTTCAAAGTTAAGACTCAAACCATTCTTCATTTACTTGTAGGGTCATATCAGGTAATTCTTAAAGTGCCCATATGTGTAAAGGTAATTCTTTAGTGTGGGAATGATTTTTTATCTCAATTAAGGTCACTAGAATCTCCTACCACAAAGTTGAGTTGAAAGCTTCCTTATCGATTAAGTTATGATGTAAGATTCTACTTAGGTCAACTTCAAACGACCATATCTCTTATAGTATAAAGATTTAAGTGGTCCATAACTTATCAAATTAAAGGTATTTGAATCCTCTTTCCAATGCCACCAATTTCGCGTTAATCCAATTTCTGAGTAAAAAGTTAGGACCATTTTAGTAACTGGTGTAGTGCAGTTCCGTTTTAGCCGCGGAAAAATTCTAAATAAGGTAATTTTCTTCTCCTTATACCACTAGAAAAACCTTAAAACTGGATTTCTTAACTCCTATAAAGCCCTAAACAATCCTATTTGCATCCTTTAATCCATCATTCTCTTCTTTCTCAAATCCTAAGGAAAAACCCTAAGGAAAAATCAAAGTATAAGACTCCATTCAAGATTTTTCCCATCTTTTTCAAGATTCTTCTTCAAGGTAAGTTTTTCTCCAAGAATTCCATTCTTTCCAACTCAAATTCCTACATACAATTATAAATCAATAATGAAAATCATAATTCTTGGCCATTGAGATTTCAAGAAACCAATTCAAGAATCTCAAGAAAGATTTTCTTGATTGTTCTCCTTCAAGCTAGGGTTTCAAGGCTTCTAATCAAGTTCTTCTTCAAGATTCTTCAAGATTTTTTAAGAACCTTATTTTTCTAGGTATGTAAGGCTATCATAGAGTTGGACTAGTTTGTCCTCACGCCCTACATCTACTTTCGAATCAGTAAAAGACAAATCTATGATTCTACCCCGAGATTTGAGTATTCTTGAGCTAAGTTGATTTTGAGTTCTTGAATTTCTGATTTTTTTGAAATTCTATTCCTAAGTATTGAATTTCTATATTGTTATTGAGATCCTTGAGTTGATTTGTTCATGTCTATAATTCAGCATGAACCCTATTTTGAGTTATAAATCTTGAAAAGATTTTCAAAGCCAACACTTCAGTTTTAAACTGAGTTTTTGAGGAAGTAAAGATGAATTTTGAGAAAGAGTTGTATTCATGAGGTTCTATATGGTTATTTAGGTCCTCAAGATGAGTCGTTCATGCCCATAATTCCGCATCAACCCTACAAATTGAGTTATAAGTCTTGAGAGTCCTTGAAAGTCAACCATTGTGTTTCAAACTGAGTTTTGAGAAAAAGTTTAAAGGTTCTATTTCATAAAGACTTAAGAGTTTCTAATGTTAGTTTATTCGTATATATACATATACATATGTACCTATGTAAATTATTGGACTTGAAAGATAAGTTCATAAGTGCATGCTTTCAGGAAGGTAAACACGTCTCATGTTTTGAAAATAATTTCAAGTAACCTAAGAAGCCCATTCTTTGTAATGGGTGAATTGAGCACAAAGTTATATTAATTATTTCAGAGTATTATCGAGCACCGAGTTGGGTTAGAATCTTTTATGATTCACAAATCCCATAGAACTATGTAGCCAGCGTAGGATAGGATAATATTGATTCTTCATGCGACTCCTCAGTGCCTCTGAGAAGGCCAATTCAATGGATCCATAGTCACAATATCATCCTATACCCCAACAAAGTATAGGATGGCCCTGGCAATGTGAGGCGAAACGGTGTATTATTGCTAGGCTCATGGTAATGCTTTTAAGTTAGAGAAACTCCCCACAAGTAAAGTATGTTATTTTCATGTTGCTTTCATTGTATATTTTATTGTAAAGCTTAAATGGTTTCACTTCATGTTCATGTATTGATTCAGTTGAGTTGCTTTCAGTCATTCAGTTCAGTTATTTATTTACTCAGCTATATTACATACTCGTACATTCCATGTACTGATGTCATTAGATTTGCATCCTTTTATGATGCAGATATAGGTGTTCATGATTATCTACAGGCGCTTCGTTGAGATCACTCTACACTCCAGTTAGCTTTGGTGAGCCTCTTTGTATTCCAGAGGACTTCACAGTTACTTTTTAGTTAGCAGTTTTGAGGTGTCGTGGGTCTTATCCCAACATCCTTTCTTAATAGTAGAGGCTTCATAGATAGACAGTTTTGGAGAGTCTTTCAGTTTCAGATAATTTATTTAAAACTTATGTTTCATACTAAGTATATTCATCAAAGTTTTGAGATTCAATAAACTGTTTTTAAACGTTTCTTTCATTTTGATGCTTATGTATGCTCAAGTTAGTCTTCCGCTAGTAGTCAGCCAGGATGAGGGTTCGCTTAGGGACCAACAATGGTTCTTGAGTGCCAGCCACGTCCAGAGTGTAGGCTCGGGTCGTGATAGAGATAGTGAGGCATTTGTAGAGTTTCGTTGAGTTTCATCTAAATCAAGGTGGATCTACGTAGGAAATAATGCTAGGCTTGAAGTCAAAGGTATAGGCACTTGCAAAGTGGACTTGCATGGTGGTTGTTTCTTGATGTTGCATGATGTCCTATATGCTTCAGAGATTCGACGAAATGGTTTTGATTTACTTTTTAGTCGCAATGGTGTTAGAATAACGCTAGATAATATTTTATATGGTTTTGTACTTTGTTATGACCGCTTTATCATTTTAGATTGTAATCCTTCAACTTATGACTATTATGTTGACCGTTGTGTAATGGAATATTATTCAAGTAACAATGATATTGATGTTATTACATGACATGCAAGATTAGGTAACATAGGACAAGATCTAATGAATAGATTGGCAAAAGAAGGACATTTAGATTCTTTCACCAAAATTGATATGCCAACTTGTTAAAATTGTCTTGCTGGAAATACTACGCGTAAACTATTTGGAAAGGTTAAAAGAACTCAGTTCCCTCTTCAATTAATTCATTCTGATATTTGTGGTCCAATGAATGTGAAGGCAAGGTCTGGTGCTACATACTTCATTGCATTTATTGATGATTTCACGCGCTTTGGTTATGTCTATTTGATTTCTCATAAAGTTGAAGCACTTGAGTGCTTTAAAAGATATATGAATAAAGTTAAAAATTAATTAGATAAAAGCATAAAGGCTTTAAGAACTGACCGAGGAGGTGAATATTTGTCAAAAAAAATTGAAGAATTATGTGCTGAAAAGGGTATTATCAGATAGTTAACTACTCCTTATACACCTCAACAAAATGGTGTAGCTGAAAGAAGGAATAGAACATTATTGGACATGACAAGATCAATGATGGTGCATGCAAATTTGTCTATCTCTTTCTGGAGAGATGCATTATTGATTGCGGCTTACATATTGAACAGAGTTCCTTCTAAATCAGTTTCTTCTACTCCTTATGAACTTTGGACTAGTCACAAAACAAACCTGAATGATCTACGACCGTGGAGTTGTGTAGCATACATTAAAGATTGTTTTGGTGAATTTTGTAAACTAAGTCCAAAAGGAAAGAAATGTATCTTTATAAGGTACTCTGAACGCTCCAAAGGGTATGTGTTCATCGATGAACTGGAGGATGGAAGTATTACTGAAATTGTATCACAAGATGTCAAATTTTTGGAAAATGATTTTCCCAAAAAGGGTGAAATAGATGAAGTTGAGCCTCTATACGAAATATTGAATTTAGAAGATCAGATAATGTTGTCAAACATACTTGATAATTCAATGGATCAAGAAATGATTCGTTGTCCAAGTGGGAGTGATGAATCCTAAAATCCTATAGAGGAATCTGAACTTCAAATACGTGAGAGTACAAGAAAAGGTGTACCTAAACGATCTTATGAGATTGAGGATTATGTTTTCTTGGTATCTCCTACCGAATTGGATGAACCTAATTCTGTAACTGAGGCCTTATCGAGCCCTGAAAGGGATGAATAGTTAAAAATGATGAAAGAAGAATTAGAGTCCATGAAAATAAAAAAAAATTGGGATCTAGTTGACCTTCCTAAGGAACGTAAAGCTATTGGGAATAAATGGATTCTTAAATTTAAAACGTAAATCGGATGGGTCAATAAAAAGACACAAAGCATGATTGGTGGCAAAAGGTTTTACTCAAGAAGTTGGAATAGACTATGAGGAAAATTTTCACCTGTTGTGAAGTTTACATCCATACGATTACTTTTAGCTATTGTTGCACGTTTAGATATAGAATTACACCAAATGGATGTGAAGACCTCTTTTCTCAATGGAGAATTAAATGAGGAAATCCACATGGAACAACCAGTAGGTTTCGTTGTTAAAGGTCAAGAAAAAAAGTATGTAAATTGAAAGATCAATTTATGACCTAAAACAATCTTCAAGGAAGTGGTATCTGAAATTTCATAAGCAGGTGATGTCATTTGATTTCACCATGATCAATGAAGACCATTACATCTATATGAAAAAGTCCATTGGAAATTTTGTAATTCTTTCTCTTTACGTAGATGATATTTTATTAGCTGGAAATAGTTTGGAGTATGTGAAAACTACCAAGTCATGGCTTTCAAAATCATTTGATATGAAAGATATGGGTGAAGCAGACTATATATTGGGTGTTGAGATCCAAAGAGATTGTTCCAAGAAATTTTTGAGTTTATCTCAAGAAACTTATATAAAGAAAATGTTGGAACGTTTTCGAATGAATAGTTGCAAATCCATGGATACTCCTATAGAAAGGGGTGAAACTTTAAGCCTTGAAATGTGTCCAAAGACTGAAAAAGAAAAGGAAGACATGTCTCGAGTTCCTTATTCTAGTGTTGTCGGGTGTTTGATGTATGCTATGATGTGTACTCGCCCAGACATTTGTTATGCCGTGAGTCTGGTTAGTAGGTATCAATCCAATCCAGGAAGAGATCATTGGAAACCAGTAAAGAGAATATTCCGATACCTAAAGGCAAAAGCAGATCATACACTGTGTTATAGTGGATCTGATTTATTCATAAGAGGTTATACAGATGCTGATTGGGCTGGTTACCGGGATGATAGAAAATCAACATCCGGTTATGCTTTCTCACTAAATGGTGGTGCTATTTCATGGAAAAGTAAGAAGCAAACTTGTACAATTCTTTCAACCATTGAATCTGAATTTGTGGCTTGTGCGTCTATAGTACAAGAAGTTTTGTGGTTAAAGAAATTCTTTGAGCATTTGAGTATTACAAAGAATTCTAAGAGTCCCGTGATTCTATATTGTGATAGTCAAGCGGCTATCGCATATACGAAGGATCTTAAATATCACAACAAGACAAAACACATTGACATCAAGTATAACTTTGTAAGAGACGTAGTGGCAAGTGGAGAAATAACTTTGCAATACATTCCTACACGTGAAGTGATAGCTGATCCTTTTATGAAGGCCATCTCTAGAGACTTGTTTGAAAAACATGTTAAGGCTCTAGGTTTGCGTCGAATATGATGATATTTCAGTATTGTAAAAATAAATTTGTTATAATTTTCTCTTCTATATAATACTATTGGATTTATATTCAAATATAATATGCATGTGATAATTTCTAAGAAATAAAGTGTGTCGAATAAGTCGCAAGATTGGCTCTCTCACACGAACAATCGCCTCTTACGTCGGGAAAAATGAAGAGATGAGTTTTACCACCATATTATGACTTATTTTTATGAGCCAGACAAAATTTTCTCTAAGAAGATGAATTTAAGGATCACTGAAGAGAGAAACTAGAGTTAAACATCTGGAGGTGTTTAGACCAAGGTTTGTACGATGTTGGATAATCAAAACAATGAGACACATACACCAATATAAGGTGTAAACATCGTACCACGTGTTTCATACCACGTGTGTCAAGCGATCAATGGGTCAATGAAAGAATGGTTCCCTGCTTCTTCATTGTGTGAGACCCCGAAAGTTTAAAATGACTTTTCAATGAAATACCCTTTAACCTTTTACTGTTTCTTGAAGTTTTGATCGGTATTTCTACTTTAGCTGTTACTAATAGCCATGAGTGATTCGGCAATGCAGTGCATGTCTAGGAAAGCAGTTGATATGGAACAGATAGATTCGAGTAGAAAGGGAAGATGATTAAAATAAACAATTCAACTTGTATACATAAGCCGGCTATTACACTCGAGTGTAATTGTGTGTATAAAGTTCAACATGAACTCGAGTTAACCTCTTTAAGATGATGAGGGATCAAATAAGTAACTACTGAAGTAGTGAATGAAGTTTGGGGTATTGTGAGTAATATTATTCTTAAAGTTGAAGTGAATTCTTTCCACATGTGATTGGATTCATATGAAGGGCTAGTAAAACCTTAAAGGTAAGCTCTTAATGCTCACAGATCGCACGAACTATTTGTCGTATGAATTTTGTGTCTGATTGATATTGTGTTGGCTTGGGTCTTGTCCACCATGTGCGAAGTGGGAGATGTAAGTTTTGGGTCGTGGGTCGCCCATGTGGACCGACCCGACCCAATCTGTTTTTCCCTATCTAATTTAATTAATTAATTGGATAATCCTTTTAAAAGGATATGAGGGAACAGTTATATATTAACTGTTCAACCTCCCCTTAAAAGACTCCAAGTGGGAGTAACTTGAAAGAGACGTGTGAACGTAAAAGAGAAGAAAGGGAAAACATGAGAAATGTTAAGAACAAAAGATCAGTAAAGAAATAGAGAAGAAAATTTCTTACACAAATCAATCTACACTCTAAGGAGACTGTTAGTTTGTGAACAAAAATGATCTTTGTTTCCTTGTGATTCAAAGAGAGATCCGGAGCAATTCCTTTCGACAACAAAATCAATAACAAATATTTCCGCTGCAAGTTATAAGGTACACATCTTGTTGTTGTTTTGCCTATAAAATTCCTTCATAAACTTAGAAAAAAATCATCAATGAAAGTGATAAATATCTATTATCTCCACGAGTTAAAATTCTACCAAGTTCACAAATATCAGTATGAACTAATTCTAACTAATCAGTTTTTCTTTCAACTTGAAAATGAGGCCTTTTAGTGATTTTGGCTTTACTACAAGCCTCACACTTTTCAAAATTCTTCTTAACCATTGAGATTAATCCTAAAGTGCTCATGATTCCAACATAACGATCATTAATATGACACAAACGAGCATGCCAAAAATTGGTAAAAGAAAGCATATAAACTGAAGTAAAAACTTTATTCATTTCAACATTCAGTTTAAACATTTCACCACAAGCATACCTCTTTCTCACAAAAATACCCTTCTTCACAATTACATATTGATCAGATTCAATAATTTGTTTAAAGCCTGTTTTATAAAGAAGAAAACTAGACATCAATTTTTTCCTCATAGAAGGAGTATAAAGTACATCTTTCAAAGTTAATACCCTTCCAGAAGTAAAACATAATTCGACATCTCCGGTTCCAAGCACTTGAGTTGTGTGAGAATCACCAAGCATGATGGTTTTGGGCTCCTCAAAATGAGTATATTTTTTAAACCAGTCTTTGTCATAACCGACATGACGGTTTGAACCAAAATTAGCCCACCATCCATCAACACTCTCAACCATGTTTATGTCGGTAATCACCGCCATATAAGGTTTTTCGGTAACATTTATCTGAGGGTTAGGACCACGTTTCTGGAATCTACAAAGTTGAGAAATATGCCCACTCTTGCCACAAACAAAGCACGGTCCCTTATCTTGAATTTGTTGATTTTGTGCTTGGTTATTTTCACCATTATTTTTCTTGGAAAGTCTACCATTATTTTTCTTGATTTTTTTCTTCTTAGGCTTCACGAAAGTATTTTTGTGAGATTCAGGAGTAGCATTATTTGAAGTAATTAAATTTACCTTCGTTGTAATGTTGCTCTCTTCTGTTTGTAAAAGTGCATCTTGGCCCCTTGCCTCTTCTTCCATATGAATTTTCATTATCAACGTCTCAAGAGAGGTTTCCTTTTGTTTGTGGCACATAGTTTATTGAAATTCCTTCTAAGAAGGTGGAAGTTTATCTACTATGCCACAAACAATAAGGTTATCTCCAATTTTTACCTCCTTGGACCTGAGCTCTCCAACAATCATTATAAAGTCTTGAGCTTGGTCTACCACTGATTTGTTGTCCACCATTTGGAAATGAAAAAATCTACTAGCCGCATGTTTTTTCGTTCCAGCCTCTTCGGTATCATACTTACTCTGCAATGCTTTCCAAATTTTCTTTGCACTAGAGTAAGTTCTATCATAATAATCATAAAAATTATCAGATAAACAATTAAGAATATAATACCGATACTTATAGGAATCACCATCGTACTTTTCCACTTTCTCTAGATGAGAAATAGTTTCATCATCATTCATAGAGGTGATGTCTACTTTATTAGAATTCTTCTGAATCAACACATAAGAAACATTGAAAAGACTTAAGTAGAAAAGTACTTTACCTTTCCATCAATTGAAATGGTTACCATTGAACCGAAATGGCTTGTTAAGGTCTCCCATCTTGACATCCGCGATTTTTTCAATTGTAGCCATTATGAATCTCCTTAAAATTGTTAGTGAAAAATTACAAGATTACAATTGAAAATAAAATGAAGAAAGAAAAATCTCATCAAGCTGAGGCGCGGATATCTCGATCTCTTTAAGGAGATTCAAGCCCAATGCAGCAAATATTTTCACCGGCCCAATAGTAATCCTGTTGAATTGTCCCTCCAGTATACAACAACCTAATCACAAAGTGTAACTCAACAAACTCTGTATAAGAGTTGAGTCCAAATCTCCACAAAAAGAACACCCCCCTTCAACTAATAAGAACTTTCTTTTTGAATAACTTTTTGCACTCTCTATTTTCTTGTGTATACCAAACCAAATGAAGACTACCACTATTTATAGTTGAGGAAGTCTTCCTAGAAATCAATTGGAAGATAATGGGGTAGTAAAAAGGAAAAGATAAATGGCGTAGGAGTTACATAGGTTACAAGGTATAATGGAGGAATAAAGAGTGAAATAATGGTGAGAACAACAAATGCACCAATGTGCAAATGTAATTCAACGGACAAATGACACTACTGAAGACCATTTCTCACAATTTTTTCCTGCCACATTTATCACTTATGAAATCAGCCAATAAAGCCAAAGTAATTGACATTACTTGACTACTAATTAAATGACCATTGCATGAGAAATTAGGCAGTACTAAGACAAAAGTAAAAATGAGCTACTTTAATATATTAAAATGCTCAATAACCAACAAAGTCTAACATATAAATTTTAATTAATTGTTTTACAACACTAATCATATAGTTGTTGAATATATATATTTTAACATGAAAGCAATTAACGAGTAAACCCTAATAGAGTGGGATGAGTTATAATTAAATAAAATGATTGTTTTTTACATTTATGATAAATAGCTTACAAACAGTTTTGAAAAGGATAAATATTCTTTAAAGATCAAATTAATTATTTGTATGATAAATTTGAAAAAAAAAATTAATTAACTATAAAACGTTTTAATCTTACAATTAAAATTTGTAATTTTTAAAATCAAATAAGATGGCAAGCTAATAAAATATCAAATAAAAAAATTATTGAAATAAAAAAAAATAATGTACAATGTACAAATTGGGTGGGATTGGGGGTTGACATAAAATGAGGATATTATGTTTTGAATTAATTTTAAGATAAAAAAAATATTATTGATAAGATTTAGTCATTTCAAATATATTGTTTTTTTTTTTTACATTTTAATGTTTTATTTTAATTTTTAAAGTATTTCTTACTGTTTTTTAATTTACTTTATTTAAGAAAAAATAGTATCACAAGCCATGAACTTTCATTTCATAGTTTCAGTTTAGAAATATTTTCTAAAAAAAAATCTTTTCACAAATTTTCATGTCATCTGTTACGATATAATTCAATTTTGTATTCTTTAAAAAAATCTATAAATTTACAATAAGACGGCAACAAAGTAAATTTTAATTATTTTCTTTAAAATTCACATGAGATTATATGATTATTACTAATTTGGATTTAATTGTTTTAAATCTGTAATTTTAACATGTTTCATCTATTTTTTTCCAGGAAAGTTCCTATATACCATCTATCTATCAATATTTTCTTTAAATCTTCACAATAATAATTGGCTATTCAAATAATCTTCAATTCAATTTTAATTGAGTGTTGTTGGATTTATTTTTCTTTGTAAAATTTAAATTGTAGGGTAAGTTTTTAAATTGCTGGTTAACATTTTAAAATTTTCTTTGGAAAAGAGAATAATATATATTTCATAGAATGTTTGTTACATTATTTTATTATTATTAATTACTTGAAAAAATAATAAAACTCTCTCCTTACTACGTTAGCTCTTTATTATTTGAACAAAGTATTGAATAAGTAAAAAAATATATATTGTTAATTTTATTTTAATATAAAAGAAGGCAAATGTGAATGGGCTCTTTATGAAACTCCAAATTCAAAATTATCATAAATTATTATTTAACATACTTTGCTTAAATTTTGAATTTGAATTTGAATTTTAGATGAGAAAAACGATAAATTATGAAAATAAAAGTCATATTGTTGGTAAGATTCTAATAACATATACCTAAAATTTTAATCAAATAAAATAAAAAGGTAAAACTTTCAAGTAATAAATATAATCTGAGGGTCGTTTTAATTTGCTTTTTTATTTTCAGAAAAATAATAATTTTATGAATTTTTGAAAAAGATATACAATGTGCATCGTGAGGTTCGTACACTAGATTATCATAATTAAAAGATATTAAGTAGTCATACATGAAAATGTGACGGTTTCATTTTATTTCCACACTTTAAATTTATTTTGTTACCCATAAAATATGACTATAGAATATAAAATTTGTGTCGAGAAAATAATTAAGATGGAAAAATATTGTGAGTGTTACAATTTCTATGAATCCTCTAAAAAAATTTTCAAATAAATGTAAAGATTTTTGAACTTTATCTTGATTTTTTGTTGGATTTGATATCTTGTAACAACACGAACCGTCGTTAATTAAGGAAAAGAAAAACGTCAGGGAAAACTGGGCCCCTCATCCCGCCAGAGTGGGCCAGATGTCGCCAGGGCGGCGGCGCTCCAACGGGATAGGCCGCGCCAGAGCGCGAATGACGGGAGAAAATTTAAATAACGCGAAGTCCTATTTTCTCCTTTTTCCAAAAACACTAAAAAGAGGCGAGAATCTATAAAGACCCAGAAGGTCAATTTTTTGAAATTTTGAACTACTCTTTTAACTATAATTATTTAATTGATGGGTAATTTTTAGAAAATAAAATTAATTTGATAATAATGAGCCAAGTCTGAAATTTAGTTAAGACCTTATACCTTTTGGCCCATATATAAAATTCAATTAAGTAAAGAGAGATTCAATAATTTTGAGTCATACCTAAGAACGTAACTACCGCAGCTGCGCTCTGACTGCTAAGGAAGTGCTCGACCTTTTTCCAGGTAAGAGTACTCCAGATCCTGGGATGTATATATAAAATTGCATGATTCCACACATATTAATATAATAATCATTTGGTTTGAGAAAGCGGCTAAGCCAATGTCATTTACGTGGTTGTAGTTTAAAAAGGCATAGTGAGAAAATATGTTATAAACTAAGTAGTTATAGACCTGGCAACTATGAAATATAATCATAATGAGTTAATCATTGGAGACTATAGGATTTTGATAATTCTTTTTAATATAATGTTTGTCAGTTTTAGATATCGACTAATTGTGAAGGTTATTAATTACTGGTGGCATAACCGTTTGCTGGGTAGGAATTTTTAATATGGTTATCCTATTATAAGTTAATTTTTTGGATATATTGAGATAGGTAATTAAATATCGGGTGTATTATATCATATGAAAGCTATTAGGGTTGTAGTGTTTGGAGAAATTATGACTTAACCCTAGGCTTGAATTTGAGAAATATGAGAGTTGGAATATTAATTGGCATCAAGATTAGGAACGTGATTATAGATTTGAGTGAGTTTTTGGGTATAGACTAGCTGTATAGTAATATGGGTATTATTAGTTTCGAAATCTTAATGTGATTATTTACTTGAATAGATTGCATTGATTTGGAAGCCCAACGAAAGGGAAAAACTCAAGCCCCGGAGTGATTGTTCGACTATTTGAGGTAAGTGGATTTCTAAACCCTTGTTAAATGTATAGAATCGTGTATTTCCTTGTGGTATGTGTTGGGGAGTAATGGGAATTGGTGATGGGTTGACTTGTCCATGTTGAATAATTCTAATGATGGAAAAATGTTAATAAAAGGATAATGTGATTAATTGTTGGTGTGTGATGTTTGAGAATGATTTGAAAGGCTTATTGCTTAATTGTTGATGTTGTATCACGGTTGTATTGTTGTGAATTATGCATTGTTATGAAAATGGTCATATCCTCATTATTTGTGTGAACATGTCATTTGCATTGGTTCTGAGACATGGTTGTCATAAGTGTTATGTGATAAGAGGATGTACCATTTCGAGGGAAGTATCGCGCGCCGCCATGGATACTATATATCGAGGGACGTATCGCGGGCCACGATGTATAATATATATCGAGGGTCTTATCGCACGCTGCGATGGATGCATGGACAGATATGTCCCCCATGGGTCCCGGACTGAGAGACAGCGGGTGTGTATCGTTAGGTCAGACATGCATCACTATACTTGACATTGCATTTCATGGCATTGCACATCTTTATCATTGATGAACTTGATCTTGTGTGTTGCTGATCTTGTGAGTGCCTTTCTGTGGAAGGTGTGATTGATGACTATTGAGTTTGTTGTCGAGGATATGTAATTGTTAAAGTGTTATTGTTGAGCTGTGTGCTATGTAAATTGGGAACTGTTATGCTAGTTTTATGCAGGTTGTAGTTGTGGAGGTTCAGATGGAGTGTAAGGAGTACCCGTATTTTATTCCCTTAGCTTGTGTTTAGAAGTTTACTTGCTGAGTACCATGTGGTTTGGTACTCACTCCTTGCTTCTACAATTTTTGTAGGTGACGAACCTGGATTTTTGTGATACTTTCCATTCTCTTCTTTTTTCGAGGCTTCTTGGAGATTTGTGAGGTCAGACATGCATCACTATACTTGACATTGCATTTCATTGCATTGCACATCTTTATCATTGATGAACTTGATCTTGTGTGTTGCTGATCTTGTGAGTGCCTTTCTGTGGAAAGTGTGATTGATGACTATTGAGTTTGTTGTCGAGGATATGTAATTGTTAAAGTGTTATTGTTGAGCTGTCTGCTATGTAAATTGGGAACTGTTAGGTTGGGCTGATTTTATGCAGGTTGTAGTTGTGGAGGTTCGGATGGAGTGTAACGAGTACCCGTATTCTATTCCATAGCTTGTGTTTAGAAGTTTACTTGCTGAGTACTGTGTGGTTTGGTACTTACCCCTTGCTTCTACAATTTTTGTAGGTTACGAGCCTGGATTTTTGTGATACTGTCCATTCTCTTTTTTTTTCGAGGCTTCTTGGAGATTTGTGAGGTAGCTGTTTGTCATCTCAACAGACCTTCTTACTCCTATTTATGATCTTGTTCTATTCTAGAAACAATGTCATTTGAGACTTTTATTTTTCTTTTGAATCAATTGTAATACTTTAAAGGCTTATACACGTGACAACCATATTTTGGGAGTTTTATTAAGTTAACGTAGTTATCCGCACTTATGATATTTTGAGATTTTAATTTGTCTTACTTCCGTAATTTTGTGATATTTGGATTTTAGGCTGACTTGTCTTGGTGGGATAAGATGAGTGCCATCACGTCCATTATTGGGTCGTGACAGAATCACCCCAGAAACCCTCCAAAGGCTACCCTAATCTTGGGAAGGAAAGAGAAGGAGATTTCTAGCGTAAGGATGCCGATAGCTTGCGGATTTTCGATCAAAATTCACCATCCCGTCGTCCGGAAACCAGAATTTGATCTACAATCCCTCTGCAAATGCTTGGCGCCCAGGTAGGCTAGATTTATTTAATGGAGTAGTTGTAAATCTGTAATTCACTGCGTAGTATAGAGGAATTGATGGTAGAATTCATGCATAAGCTTTCGTGCACTGAAGAAGAGAATCTCCTTAAAATTGTTAGTGAAAAATTACAAGATTATAATTGAAAATAAAATGAAGAAATAAAAATCTCTTCAAGCTGAGGCGCGGATATCTCGCTCTCTTTAAGGAGATTGAAGCCCACTGCAGCAAATGTTTTCACCGGCCCAATAGTAATCCTGTTGACTTGTCCCTCCAGGATACAATAGGCTAATCACAAAGTGTAACTCAACAAACTCTGGACTAACTTCAACTCCACAAAAAGAACACCTCCCTTCAACTAATAAGAACTCTCTTTTTGAATAACTTTTTGCACTCTCTATTTTCTTGTGTATACCAAACCAAATGAAGACTACCACTATTTATAGTTGAGGAAGTCTTCCTAGAAATCAATTGGAAGATAATGGGGTAGTAAAAAGGAAAAGATAAATGGCGTAGGAGTTACATAGGTTACAAGGTATAATGGAGGAATAAAGAGTGAAATAATGGTGAGAACAACAAAGGCACCAACGTGCAAATGTAATTCAACGGACAAATGACACTACTCAAGACCATTTCTCACAATGTTTTCATGCCACATTTATCACCTATGAAATCATCCAATAAAGCCAAAGTAATTGGCATTACTTAACTACTGATTAAATGACCATTGCATGAAAAATTAGGTAGTACTAAGACAAAAGTAAAAATGAGCTACTTTAATATATTAAAATGCTCAATAACCAACAAAGTCTAACATATAAATGTTAATTTATTGTTTTACAACACTAATCATATAGTTGTTGAATATATATATTTGAACATGAAAGCAATTAACGATTAAACCCTAATAGAGTGGGATGAATTATAATTAAATGAAATGATTATTTTTTACATTTATCATAAACAGGTTACCAACAGTTTTGAAAAGGATAAATATTCTTTAAAGATCAAATTAATTATTTGTATGATAAATTTGAAAAACTATTTAAATTAACTAAAAAATGTTTTCATCTTACAATTAAAATTTGTACTTTTTATAGTTCAATTTAAAGTCAAAGATTTATTTTTAAGAAAAAGATTCTATTTTAAAATCAAATAAGATGGCAAGGTAATAAAATTTTAAATAAAAAAGTTATTGAAATAAAAAAAAATCATGTACAATGTACAAATTTGGTGGGATTGGGAGTTGACATAATATGAGGATATAATGTTTTGAATTAATTTTATGATAAAAAAAATATTATTGATAAGATTTTGTCATTTCAAATATATAGTTTTTTTTTTTACACTTTAATGTTATATTTTAATTTTTAAAGTTTTTCTTACTGTTTTTTAATTTACTTTATTTAATAAAAAATTGTATCACAAGCCATGAACTTTCATTTCATAGTTTCAGTTTAGAAATATTTTCTAAAAAAAATTCTTTGCACAAATTTTCATGTCATCTGTTACGATATAATTCAATTTTGTATTCTTTAAAAAAATCTATAAATTTACAATAAGACGGCAACAAAGTAAATTTCAATTATTTTCTCTTAAAATTCACATGAGATTATATGATTATTACTAATTTTGATTTAATTATTTTAAATCTGCAATTTTAACATGTTTCATCTATTTTTTTTCAGGAAAGTTCCTATATACCATATATCTATCAATTTTTTTATTTTTTTTTATATTTTATTTAAATCTTCACAATAATAATTGGCTATTCAAATAATCTTCAATTCAATTTTAATTGTGTGTTGTTGGATTTTATTTTTTTTGTAAAATTTAAATTGTAGGGTAAGTTTTTAAATTGTTGGTTAACATTTTTGAATTTTCATTATAAAAGAGAATAATATATATTTCATAGAATGTTTGTTACATTATTTTATTATTATTAATTACTAGACAAAATAATAAAACTCTCTCCTTACTACGTTAGCTCTTTATTATTTGAACAAAATATTGAATAAGTAAAAAAATATATATTGTTAATTTTATTTTAACATAAAAGAAGGCAAATGTGAATGGGCTCTTTATGAAACTCTAAATTCAAAATAATCAGAAATTATTATTTAACATACTTTGCTTAAATTTTGAATTTAAATTTTAGATCAGAAAAACTTTAAATTATGAAAATAAAAGTCATATTGTGGGTAAGATTCTAATAACATATACCTAAAATTTTAATCAAATAAAATAAAAAGGTAAAAAATTCAAATAATAAATATAATGTGAAGGTATAATTTACTTTTTTATTTTCAGAAAATTAATAATATCCTTAAATAAAATAATAATTTTATGAATATACAATGTGCATCGTGAGGTACGTGTACTATTTTATCATAATTAAAAGATATTTAGTAGTCATGCATGAAAATGTGATGGTTTCATTTTATTTCAACACTTTACATTTATTTTGTTACCCATAAAATATGACTATAGAATATAAAATTTGTGTCGAGAAAATAGTTAAGATGGAAAAATATTGTGAGTGTTACAATTTCTATGAATCTTCTAATTTATTTTAAAAATAAATTTAAAGATTTTTGAACTTTATCTTGAATTTTTGTTGGATTTGATATCTTGTAACGATCCGAACCGTCGTTAATTAAGGAAAGGAAAAACGTCAGGGAAAACTGAGACCCTCATCCCGTCAGAGCGGGCCAGATGTCGCCAGGGCGGCGGCGCTCCAGCGGAATAGGGCGCGCCAGAGCGCGAATGACGGGACATAATTTAAATAACCTGAAGTCCTATTTTCTCCTTTTTCCAAAAACACTAAAAAGAGGCGAGAATCACCCTAGAAACCCTCCAAAGGCTACCCTAAGCTTGGGAAGGAAGGAGAAGGAGATTTCTAGCGTAAGGATGCCGATTGCTTGTGGATTTTCGGTCAAAATTCACCGTCCCATCGTACGGAAACCAGAATTTGATCTACAATCCCTCTGCAAATGCTTGGCGCCCAGGTAGGCTAGGTTTATTTAATTGAGTAGTTGTAAATCTGTAATTCACTGCGTAGTATAGAGGAATTGATGGTAGAATTCATGGGTAGGCTTTCGTGCACCGAAGAAGAGACAGTTGTACATGTATTCCTAAGTATTACGTCAGACGTATACCGTAGAGGAAAACCCTAGCTCGTTAAATAGGGTTTATGTGATGGTTTGATTACTAATTGTGTGATCTATGTTGATTGTTTGCTTATTGATATGTATGCGTTAAGGTGAACCATGAAAAGTGGAAATGAACCTAATGAATTGATTATGAACAATGCATGCCATGAACTTGAGTACTTGACTATTAATCCTCGAAATGCCGTAACTCTCTTTCTGAATGTCTCGACTTTCTTTCTCAAACCACCGGACAGGAGTGCGGAAATAGCAACAATTCATGGTAGAGCGGAAGATGAGTGCTCTCCTATTCCGACTTCCCTAGAGTTTCCAGTAGCACAGCCGAGACAACGACGGGTTCTCTGCCCCTGCAGGGATGGAGCGACATAAGTTTTTTTGAGAATTCAAGAGAAGGTCACGACGAGACGAGCGTGTAGGTTATAGATGTGATTGTGCTAATTGGAACGGGTGTCACGTACCGACACACTAGCATTGCATTGGATCAGATGTCACATACCGACATACATATTGGAACAGGTGTCACGTACCGACACACTAACATTGCATTGGATCGGATGTCACGTACCGACATACATATTGGAACGGGTGTCACGATCTGGCACACTAACATTTTGGGTATGGATTCCATGAGAGGACCATTGTGTTGTTATATCTATGTGTTATTGAGAATGTGGAATTGTACATTGCTCCTGAAATGATAACTGGATTGCGCACTATATGTATACGCGTGAGTTTGGGGCACCGTAAGGTAATTGTGTATATCTCGTAATGAATGAATTGTGAATGGTTAGCCCAATTCGGGATGTGGTATGGTAAGTGGGGACTGAGGGTCCTGGTGTTAATAGGTATTACTTAAAGAGGTGGTCATGTGTATTGTTGTTAAGGATTGGGGGTGATGCTATGTCGTCTTATTAATAATTAAGCATTACCCGGATAAGGTTTTAGCAATAAAACGATGATAGACTTGATAGAAGGTACTATGGAGTCGAGGGTTAATTGGTGATGTGAAAGAAGTAAGGGGTATGCATTGAGTGGTTAGCCGGGTTGGTAGTGGTTACATCCGAAAACTCCTCTAAGAGCTAAAATGGTTAAGTTATGATCAAGAATAGAATACTAAAGGGTTAGAGTCAAGTGTACTAGTGTGATTTAAAGTATCCAAAAATAGTAAGGCAGGAAATATAAAGGTGGAGGAATGAATAGTTTTATTGCATGTTATGCTGGTTGATTTCTTATATTATGCGGTGGGTATCGGGTTGACTGATGATGCCTACAAGTACGTGTGGTTCGTACTGATACTACTCTTTCTATGACTTTGGCATAGTCTGGATGCAGGTTCGGTGATGTTTCGTAGGTGAAGACGAAGGCAATCTCCAACAACTTTTACTTTTCTTCTATGTGGTGGGAGCTGTGTCATTAACATTTTGTTATGTCTTGTACCCTTAGTAGCTCTTGTACCTGTTTAGACTAGATCCCTGGGGATGTTAATTACTTTACAAGTCGTAACTGGAATTGTTTTAAAAAGTCTTATTTATAAATCTACATTAGTTTTTGTTCTACTGTTTCCTTAATCTTCCGCATGTTTTTAATCGTTTGCAATTGAGGGTTTTCTTACTTAGGTGTTAGAGTAGGTCCCCACACGGCTCGGTGGGTTGGGTCATGAAAAATTGGTATCAAAGCCTAGGTTATCGGTCTCCCAGTACAAGGGAAACTGTGGATTAGACTCCCGCAGATTGGTGTGTTGACGTCCACATCTAATCTTCAGGAAGCTATGAAGCATTCTAGGAAGTCATTTTGAATCTTCTCTCCTTTCTGGCGAGTTGTCGCTTGTGGTATGAGTTGAGTCCAATTGGTATCTCCGGATTCCAATTGGTATCTTAACAAAGTAAACTGGACGCCATAGTCCTGGCTGACGGGACCCAAGCAAAGTAAAATTGGAACCAAGAAGGCTCCAATTGGTATTTGGCCTTAGAGGTTGTACGAATGCATGGATGATCAATAATGGTCATCTATGGAGCAAACTAATTAATAATTTGGACCTGTCTGTGAGTTGTAACTTGAAACTGTGAAGGCATGCTTCTTATGGTCGGAATTAACTGTTGGTGTGGAGAATATGACTTCTTGGATGTTAGGATCTAATTATCTGCACCATAAGTGCTTGTTTAAACTTTCATATATGCAGCATGCTAGACTAAATGTTCAAAACTGTGCGAGTTGTGATTGCTTGAGTTTCGTGAACTTGTTCTTGGAAAGAAAAGTAATCACTAAGTTCGGTGCAAAGGTCTAGATATTCTACGATGTGATTCGTAAGCGAAATCTGAACGTGTCTTGCGATTGACTATAACCGTGTGAGTGTATGGGCATATCCTAGGGACGTGTGTGGTTGTGGTGTTGAAGTAATGTAAGGGGATTCTGGAGTGTGCACTGTGGGGTTGACTCAGGGTAGACAATAACCATCCTAGCAAAGAGGATTTTTCATAAAAAGGCTTACGTTCTAGCTGAGGATCAATGGAAAATTTTAGAAACAAGAAGAACCCCAGAAATTTTTTGGCCGGGGTACTATTTCTGTCTGAGCCGCTGGGGCGGGATTATTCCCACCAGAGCGAGGCCGCCAGGGTGAAAATTCTCCCGCTAGAGCGGGATAGGACGAGACAAAATCTCAGCCCTGTCTCCTCTGTTTTTCCTAAGTCACATATAGACCCCAAATCGGGTATGAGTTAATCCCTGCAATTCAACCAGAGCTCAACAATGGAACAGTAAGTTATAATCACCTAGCATTTAATTACTAGCTACGAAAAACAGCAGATAAACAGTATCCACGTGCTTACAAAAATTAAGGAAAAGTGAAAAGATAAAATGAAATATTTTGTATTACATGCCAATAAAGGCGAAAACCAAATCAGGGTCCATGGGAATGGGAAGTGTCGCTTTCGGACCCCATGTTCTCGGGGGCTGTCTCACCGGTCCACGCATCACTCAACCAGGAAAACTCCCGGAAGTCCTCTGACCTGAGCGTGGGAAGTTCCTGCTGGGGGGCGACACAGGAGAACATGACCTTCAGGGTCTTCCACATCCGGCCCATTAGGCGATACCTCACCAAGTTCTTCTTCCTCTCCCATCGCAGCTGGCGGCGGAGCATCTCCAACTCAAGGGCAGTGGAGGGTGGAACCAACGCCGAGGTACTATCAAGAAAACCTCAAAGTTTCCTCCAGAAGCCGCCAGGTATTCCTCCACGCGATCACCAGATAATGGGGGCTGGGACTGGGTAGGGAGAGTACCGCCGGCCTCATCATCCTCCCCTCCTTCGTCATCCGCCTCTGCAGTCACCTGAATGCTGCTGGCCCTGTCCTTCTTCCTCCTCTTGGTTTGGGAGGTATAACCCTACCTAAGCAAAAGACGGTGAAAAGGGGGATCCATAGGGAGTGCCTCGTCGGTGTCCAATAGTGGCACCCCCGCCCGCTTGCACATCGCAGTCACCAGTCCAGGCAGGAAGAAGTCCTTCTTGTTGCCCCGGTAGAACACTTTCCATTCTGAAATGATCTGTGCGCCCACATTTAGTTCAATGCGCTGTATAGCGCACGCCACCACTAGAGCCCGGGGGAAGGTAACGTCGGTACGATTGCCCGACTGGCGGATCCTCCTGGTAACCAAGTGCAACAACCTCTTAGCATCCTGTGACCAGTCAGTGCTAGTCATGCCCTCGGTAGTAGCCCGGTAAACTCCATCCCGGCGCATAGGCTCCACCAGCGTATCCCTCAACCAGCCCAAGTCCATCTCCCTCAGCTTGGCCTCGTACTCCGTGTTTTGAACCTCGGGCACTTCGAGTACGTCATTAATGAAGGGAGCGTTCAATGGGATGTCAACTCCCCAGATTCAGATGGTAGGATGGGGATCATCCCACCGAACGGTAGGTAAGATGGCATAGAACTTCCTCACCTAGGTGGAGCGTGCAGTAGGGGGATCCTCTGTCAGTGGAGCCCATCCGAACTCGATCAGCTGAGCATAATAGGCAGGCGCCTTATCCTCTAATTTCAGTAAATGAAAACCCATCTCGCAACAGAAGTTGGTGTTCCGGTGGGCATGGTACCTTTACCGACTCGGGGCATCAGGAAACCGGACGAATGGTAGATTTTCCTCATAAGCACCAGCCATTTAGAGAAGCCTGCAAAAGATTGGGAGGTATACGTTAGAAATCGATGGGATTAGGAAATATCTGGTTAAAATGGAAAAAAAAAAAATTCTAGCCTTAAAGGGGACACATGCCACTGTTTCCCTAGGTCCCGCCACAGCGGCCAAAATCCCACCAGAGCGGGATGAGGGAGGCCGCCACAGCGGGATGAAGGTCGCCAGAGCGGCCTTCATCTGGGATGAACTCCATGCGCGATCATGGCGCCTCTTCGTCCCAAAACCCTCATTTTTGATAGAATTTCAGCAGATCAGAGTCTATAAAGTATCCTAGTACCTAAATATACTATCATTTTAGCAAAACAACCCCTAAATGATTTCCAAATCCAAGTTTTATACCAAGAAGACCTGTCAACTTTCCCCACCCTTTATAGAACCGTTTTGACCGTATTTTCATGAAATCCTCACGCCTAGAACGTTGTGGAGACGTTGGGGACGTAAGGGAAGTGTCCATGCTACGTCGTTCTAACAAATCAAGCAACCTATGTTCATTTTCGAAAACTACCCCAAAACCTATTCTAATCAATCGTTTAATATCATGCTAGCATAGTTAAGTAAGTAATGAAGTAAAGAGAGTGAGGATCAAGAACTTTACCTTGATTTCGACGTCCGGAGTGAAGTATTTGAAAGAGTTTTTGAGGAGTTTTGAGTAGAGAAGGAGGAAATGGGGAAACCAATCCCCTTTCCCCCTTAAACTGTTTCTGAATCTCCCGCTACAGCGGGAGTATCCCCGCCACAGTGACCCCACCTCAGCGGAAAGACTGCCGTATTGGCGGGATCACGCTAACAAATTTGACGCATCATTTCTTCATGTGTTACCTCATCTCCCCATCAGGTATTTTGAGCATATGACAGTTCATGTTTCAAATGTGGGAAGTCACCATCCTTCGTGGTTCCGTAAAGGAGCCGATTCATTAGTTTAGACATACTCTGAAAAGGGCGCATGTTTATCTCTTCGCTAGTCATTCGGGGACGAACGAGGGGTAAATTGGTATCTATTGTAACGACCCGAACCATCGTTAAATAAGAAAAGAAAAAACGTCATGGAAAACTAGGCCCTTCATCCCGCCAGAGCGGGCCAGATGTCGCCAGGGCGTTGGCGCTCTAGTCGGATAGGGCACGCCAGAGCGGGAATGACAGGACAAAATTTAAATAATGCAAAGTCCTATATTCTCCTTTTTCCAAAAACACTAAAAAGAGGTGAGAATCGCCCCAGAAAACCCTCCAAAGGCTTCGCTAAGCTTGGGAACGAAGGCTGAGGAGATTTATAGCGTAAGGATGCCGATAGCTTACGGATTTCCGGTCAAAATCCACAAACCTGTCATCCGGAAACCAGAATTTGATCTATAATCCCTCTGCGAATGATTGGCGCCTAGGTAGGCTAGATTTATTTAATGTAGTAGTTGTAAGTCTGTAATTCACTGCGTAGTATAGAGGAATTGATGGTAGAATTCATGCGTAGGCTTTCGTGCACGGAAGAAGAGACACTTGTACATGTATTCCTAAGTATTACGTTAGACGTATACCGTAGGGGAAAACCCTAGGTCATGAAATAGGGTTTAGGTGATGGTTTGATTCCTAATTGTGTGATGTATGTCGATTTTTTGCTTATTGATATGTATGCGTGAAGGCGAAGCTTGAAAAATGGAAACGAACCTAATGAATTGATTATGAACAATGCATGCCATGAACTTGAGTACTTGACTATATGATGTGAGTATTGTACGTTATGGATGCGATTGTGCTTGTGTTTGTTCTAATTGGAATGGGTGTCACGTACTGACACACTAACATTGCACAGGATGGGATGTCATGTACCGACAAATATATTGGAACGAGTATCACGTACCGACACACTAACATTGCATTGGATCAGATGTCATGTACCGACATACATATTGGAACGGGTGTCACGATCCGGCACACTAACATTTTGGGTATGGGTTTCATGAGAGGACCATTGTGTTGTTATATCTATGTGTCATTGAGAATGTGGAATTGTACATTGCTCCTGGATTGATAACTGGATTGCGCAATATATGTATATGCGTGAGTTTGGAGCACCGTATTTAATTGTGTATAGATTCGTAATGAATGAATTGTGAATTGTTAGCCCAATTCGGGATGTGGTATGGTAAGTGGGGACTGAGGGTCCTGGTGTTAATAGGTATTACTTAAAGAGGTGGTCATGTGTATTGTTGTTAAGGATTGGGGGTGATGCTATGTCGTCTTATTAATAATTAAGCAGTACCCGGATAAGGTTTTAACAATAAAACGGTGATAGACTTGATAGAAGGTACTATGGAGTCGAGGGTTGATTGGTGATGTGAAAGAAGTAAGGGGTATGCATTGAGTGGTTGGCTGGGTTGGTAGTGGTTACATTCGGAAACTTCGCTAAGAGCTGTAATGGTTATGTTATGATCAAGAATAGAATACTAAAGGGTTAGAGTCAAGTGTACTAGTGTGATTTAAAGTATCCGGAAATAGTAAGGAAGGAAAATATAATGGTGGAGGAATGAATAGTCTTATTGCATGTTTTGCTGGTTGATTTCTTATATTATGTGGTGGGTATCGGGTTGACCGATGATGCCTACCAGTACGTGTGGTTTGTACTGATACTACTCTTGCTATGTCTTTGGCATAGTCTGGATGCAGGTTCGGTGATGTTTCGTAGGTGAAGACGAAGGCAATCTCCAACAGCTTTTACTTTTCTTCCATGTGGTGGGAGCTGTGTCATTTACATTTTGTTATGTCTTGTACCCTTAGTAGCTCTTGTACCTGTTTAGACTAGATCCCTAGGGGGTGTTCATTACTTTACAAGTCTTAACTGGAATTGTTTTAAAAACTCTTATTTATAAATCTACACGAGTTTTGCTTCTACTGTTTCCTTAATCTTCCGCATGTTTTTAATCGTTGAGAATTGAGGGTTCTCCTACTTAGGTGTTAGAGTAGGTGCCCGCACGGCTCGGTGGGTTGGGTCGTGACATATCTCTTAATTTGAATTTAATTCACCATAAACACTTTGAAAATCGCCACAAAAAAGTGATATTTATATATATATATATATATATATATATATATATTTGTATATACATATATATATAAGAGAGAGAGATAGATAGATAGAGAGAGAGAGAGAGAGAGAGAGAGAGAGAGAGAGAGAGAGTTTAATTAATATGATATAATTGAGACATTTTTTGAAAAATAAAAGTCATAATTCTCTATTATATGAGTATATATAAGTCGAAGTTGATCCAACTACGGTGACCAATTTACCATGCATGCTGAAAAATATCAACTTTTTAAAAAAATTATCGAACATTATTAAATTAATTTGATATCTTATCATATAATTTTTTGATTAAAATTACCGAATGAAAGTTTCAATTGAGTAGATTAAAATGTATTGAATATCTTCCTTATTGAAAAAAAGTTAAAACTTATGTTTGATGGGTAACATACCTAAGTTCTAATTTTTGCCGGTAGGCAGAACTTCGGGTTAATTGAGCATGTTTAATGTTTTGAAATATCCTGAACATCTACCTTATTGGCACAAGTTTAAATTTGTAAAGTGGAGGTATTTATTAAAAAAAACAGTGTCAAGTGGGACCAAAAATAAAAATAAACTCTTATGAAGATCATTTTTGTGAGATTATTTTTACAAGAAAAAAATATCAAGACTTGTTCATCTTAGGGTCATTACTTAACTTGATCATGGAAAAGAGCTAAGATAAAAGGTTAATATTTAAGAGTAAAAATGATTCAACATTAATTTAAAAATTAATTAATCCTCTTTAAGCTATAGTCAAAATTATTTCAAACATAAACAACTTGCATTGCAATTGTGGCCAACTTTTTTTTATAAAATAATTACATTGAATCGATTATTTCTAATTAAAGATATATATGCAAAAAAATACAATTTGCAGTAAGTTTGAGATTATCTTTTAATAAATTTTCTAATAAGCCTTTTTATTTAGCAAAATAAAGTGACAATGGATTAGTGCACATAATTAAGTCACAATTAACTTTAGTTTGAAAAATAAAATCATATATATATATATAAGAGAACCCTAGGCCCGCCTACGTGGCGCCACCACAAACCAGAATTCCCTTTTATTTTATTTATTTCCCAAACTAGTATTCCCTTTCATGAAAAGTTGTGACTTTTATGAAAAGTTGCGACTTCAATGAAGAGTTGCGATTTTTATGAAAAGTTTTGACTTTTATAAAAGGTTGTGACCTTTCCGATAAGGCACAACAAACATTTGTTCACACTACCCTTTGTTGTCTATAAATAGAGGGATTTCCTCTCATTTTAAAACAACGAAAATTCTGAACTTCTTATTCTTCTTCTTCTGCATAATTAAATATTCGTGTACTTTGCTCTTGTTGAGTTGCTCACTGACACCATTGCTTATGTTACAGATCCTGGTATTTTTCTTACAGTCAGAAATTTATGCATATGTTATTAAGAATAAATGATAAGATGTTATAATTTTCATTTTCCTTTACATTATTAATGTTCGTTACTACGTAATCTTATATGTAAAATAATATAGTGTTTTAGTTTTATTGACTGATAGGTTTTAAGTATTATTTTATAAATTTCGTGATATTAAATTCCCGCGCGAAGCGCCGATAATTTTACTAGTACATACTAATTTAAAATACTTATTTTTTATAAATAATTTTTTAAAAAATTAATAAAATGACATAATTAATGTTTAAAAATTATATTTAATGTATATAATAATATATTAGTGTATTTCAATAAATGAAATGACAAAATAGCCCCAAAATAATTATAAATAATATTCTTGATATTAATAAATAGTTATTTCACTCCGTTTGAAATTCAAGAAACTTGATCAATCAATTGAAAAATATAAATGGTCTACAACTAACCATCATCACCACTAACCACCATATATATACATATGTATGTGTGTATATATGCTTTGTTGATATAATAATAGATCAATTTCACATTTTATTAAATTTATTATTTTTAAAATAAAGACAGATTTTTCATATTCATATGTTAAAAACAATCTCAATTATTTAGTATTCAAATTTTAAGACAACATCTTAATATTCAGATGTATATTTAAATTCAGACATTTAGATCTAAATACACCTCTTACAATTTAGATATGCATTTAGTTTTCAAACATCCTAATCTTATTAAAATACATGAGGCCTAAGCCATCTCAAACAATTATTTCATCTTCACTACGTTGTACTTATCTCTTTTGGTAAAGGTTGTCAACTTTTAATTTTACCTATTCTCGTATATCTGCTCATCCAACATTTGTATCTCTACAATACTCTCTACAATAAGACCGTTAGAAAAAAATAAAAAATATAATATACATATATATTTATCAGTTGTCACTTGCAATCGTAAATAAGCATAATCAAAGATTAGTTTATATTTAGCTTTAAAACGGTATATAAAATAGTTAAATTATTTAGCTACAAATTTTAAATCGTCGTCATTTAAATATTTTATATTCTGTGACAAAACTATGTTGTCACTAAGTCATATGTTAATTAGAGACATGAAAATGTTTGTCACTAATTGATTATATTATTAGTGACAAAAACTAAGGTCACAATTAAATATAAAAATTTATGCTAAAACTTACAACATTTAACCACGAACTCTAATTTGTCACTATTGCATAACTTATTTTTAGTGACAAAATTTCTTCGTATCCAAAATTAGAACTTATCTAAGACAAATAAGAGTTTGTCATAAATCAGATGCATTATTAGGGACAAAATAATGTGTCCCCGATAACTTATAATTCATCATTAATAATACTTAATAAATGGCGCTAAACTATTTTTTGGTGGGAAACTTTAATAGATAAAACTTTGCTACGAAATTGTATGTTTCTTTATAAAAGAGTTATAAAAAATAGAGCTTCAATAAGCTTTATTCCCTGGAAAGATATTATTATCTTTTCGCTAATCAATGCACCACTTTCTACCTCTTTACTTATCACAGTAGGTGAAGTGTGTAGCAATGCCCTGAAAGAAACCTTTATTGACCCTGTTATCAACCCAAAAATAAAAAGACACTTCCCGTAGACACAGCTAAACTGTCGCATTTCATACCACTGTCTGGGAGCAAACTCGCGACGCGGAGATGCATTTTAATATTTGGTCGCGAAATAATTTTTGAAACAGAGGAGTCAGCGTTCTCTACGCGACGCGGAGAGAGATTTTGTTCACTGGGGGAGCAAGTTCGCGATGCGGACTTGCGTGCCGATTTTTGTCCGACTTTTTCCTTCTACATTTTCTAACCCCAATTCACCTAGAATCGAATGGTTTCTTTCCCAATCATTTAGATTCGAATGCCCAACAATAGTATACGATAATCTACTCAAAACTACCCGTGAAACACTAACACTTATCTTAAGAATTCATCAAAACCTCAACAATCAAGATTATGAAAGGTATTTCAAGAACACTCAATCAAGAACTCAAATCTATCAACTTTAAGAAAATGAATTTCACTGAAATTAATATGATTGGCACGTGGGTGAACGAACCCAATGCTATGTGAACTCACATACCTATTTGGTATTAAAACCTTGGCGAAATCTGCAACGAAATCTTACGAACTCGACGAAATCTTGACCTTTCTCCTCTTTTCTCTTCTTGAACTCTGTTCTAAAAACCCTTGCGTGAATTGTAATTGCGTAAACTGAACCAATTCAGTTTAGACCCCTAATTAATTACTAAAAATGAATTAAATCTGATAGGGTAAGGAAAAGATAAAAATACCCCTCTTAAATCTGATTAACTTTCCTTAAATGGACAGCCCGACTTCAACCGGACATATCTCCCTGATACGAGCTCAAAATTTAGCAAACTCAGTGGCATTGGAAAGAGGATTCCAAGACATTTCATTTGATACATTGTAACCCACCTAACTCTTTCTGTACTAAGAGTTATTGTCGTTTGAAGTTGACTCAAAACTTATACTTAGCATATCTTGCAAAAAAATTCAGATTTCCTATTTCCAAATTTTGATTCTTTCTATTTTAAGCTCTTTCAAATAGAGAGGTGTTACAATATCTCCCCCTTGGGAACATTCGTCCTTGAATGAGATTACTCTAAGTGGACTAAGGGTGTAACATCTAACATTCAGCTCAAACACCCAACAAGCAAAATGTAAATACAATATGCCAACTTAAAACAAATGCCAAGAAAAGGATTAGTACCTTAATTGGGAATTTCTCTGGGCTCGAAGAGAAATGGGTATCTCTTCTTCATGTCCTCCTCAGCTTCCCAAGTATTTTCCTCAACAAACTGATTTCTCCATAGAACCTTCACTGATGCTACCTCCTTGGTTCTCAACTTGCGAATCTGGCGATCTAGAATCTGAATGGGAATGTCCTCATAAGATAAGTTATCCTTAATACCAATATCTTCAGTAGGTATGATAAGTGAAGGATCACCCATGCACTTCTTTAACATGGAAATGTGAAACACTGGATGAACTGCTGCTAACTCTTTCGGTAGCTCCAACTCATAAGCTACATTACCAATCCTCTTGGATATCATGTAAGGACCAATATATCGGGGACTAAGCTTCCCCTTCTTACCAAATCTCATAACACCCTTCATGGGTGAAACCTTCAAGTAAACCCAATCATCTACTTCAAACTCTAAGTCTCTTCTCCTAACATTTGTATAAGATTTCTTATGACTCTGCGCTATTTTTAATCTCTCTTGAATAACCTTCACTTTCTCCATAGCTTGATGAACTAAGTCTGGTCCTATCAACCCAGCTTCACCAACCTCAAACCATCCGATAGGAGATCTGCATCTTCTCCCACAAAGAGCCTCATACGAAGACATTTTGATGCTAGAGTGGTAACTATTGTTATAAGCAAACTCTATGAGACGTAGGTGATCATCCCAATTACCTTGCGTACCTTCTGGTAAGGTCAATACTGGGGTAGTAGTCAATCACTTTTTCAATTCCTGAAAGCTTTTCTCACAAGCTTCAGACCATTGAAACTTAACTGTTTTCTGAGTCAAGTTAGTCAATGGGGATGAAATAGATGACAACCCCTCTGCCAGCCAATCCTAAGAAACTCCTAAGGTCAGTTGGAGATGTGGGTCTAGGCAAGTTCTGCACTACCTCTATCTTTTGAGTATCAACTCGAATCCCATCACCACAAACAATATGGCCTAAGAATGCCACAGAATCAAGCCAAAATTCACACTTAGAGAACTTAGCATATAACTCCTTATCCTTGAAAGTTTGAAGGACTATTCTGAGATGACTAGCATGATCCTCCTCATTCCTCGAATAGATTAGAATGTCATCAATGAATAGGATAACAAACATATCTAAATAAGGCTTGAATACTCTGTTCATAAGGTCCATGAAGGCTTCAGGGGCATCAGTCAAACCAAAAGATATGACAAGAAACTCATAATGACTATAACGGGTCCTAAAAGTTGTCTTATGAATGTCACTTTCTATTACTCTCAACTGATGATAGCCAGACCTGAGTACTATCTTATAAAAATATGTGGCACCCTGAAGTTGATCGAAGAGATCATCAATTCTCGGAAGAGGATACTTCTTCTTGATAGTAACCTTATTCAACTGACGGTAATCTATGCACATTCTAAGAGAACCATCTTTCTTCCTCACAAATAAGACCGGAGCACCCCAAGGTGAGACACTTGGTCGAATAAAACCTTTCTCTAGGAGATCTTTCAACATCTCTTTTAACTCTTTCAACTCTGCTAGTTCCATTCTATATGGAGGAATAGAAATAGGATGAGTATTGGGAATAATATTTATATCGAAGTCTATCTCTCTCTCTCAGGAGGGTCTCTGGGTAGATCATCTGGAAACTCACTCACAACTAGAACTGACTGAATAGAAGGTGTCTCAACACTAGAGTCATTAACTCGGACTAAGTGATAGACACAAACCTTGGAAACTAACTTTCTCTCCTTAAGGTACGAAATAAACGACCCTTAGGCACTGCTGAACTACTCCTCCACTCAATAACTGGCTCATTAGGAAACTGGAACTTAACGACTCGAATTCTACAATCGACCAAGGCATAACAGGCATGAAGCCAGTCCATACCTAGAATGACATTAAAATCTACCATATCTAACTCAACTAAGTCAGCCATGGTGTTTTTGTGATTGACGGAAATGGTACAATCACGATAAACTCTCTATGGTAGAATAGACTCACCAACATGCGTAGAAACACTGAAGGTCTCAAGAAGTTTCTTAGGAAGAACATCAAAATTCATCGCAACATATGGAGTCACAAAAGATAGACTCGCTCCTGGATCTAGCAAAGCATAAACATCAAAAGAAAAGACTTTGATCATACCAGTGACAACATCTGGAGAATTCTCTTGCTCTTGGTGACTAGTGATAGCATATAGACGGTTTGCTCCTCGGCCGGTCCCTAAAGTAGCTCCTCTAGGTAAACTCTGTCTGGTGGAGCAACTGAAGAAGATTGGGATCTATTGCCCCCATTACCACTACCTTGCCTGTTCTTAGGGTAATCTTTCATAAAGTGGCAATTTTGACCACAGTTGAAACAACCAATGGAGCCATCACGACATACCCCTGAGTAGATCCTACTACACTTAGCACATGTAGGAGTCCCATTACCTTCTTGTGCCACACTACATTGACACTGTGCAGGTCTAGCTCTGAAATTTTGTGAATTCTGATTGTTGAACTCACCTCTGTTCCTTGGTGCAGGTGCACTAGCAGATGACATAGCAGGTCCCTTTTGCTTATGTTGGAAAGATGACCGGTTGGCATTGCTTTTCTGCTGTCCGAACTCATTCCCTCTCTTAGCTTTCTCATTTCAGAACTCTTCCCTATCTCTCAACTTATCTTCCTCAACCTGTTGCACATGGATCATTAGCCTTGTTATGTCCATATCCCCTATTAGCATAGCTGCCTTGCCTTCCTTACTTGACAGACGAGACAACCCAACAACAAACAAATTCATCATACTCCTCATGTCAGCAACCATCTCTGGAGCATAACTGGAAAGTTGGGTGAACTTAAGGCTATACTCATGTACACTCATAGATTTATGCTTAAGAGTGAGGAATTCTCTTACCTTTGCCTCTCTTAGCTCACAGGGAAAGAAACGCCCCATGAATGCACTCTCGAACACGGCCCAACTCACTATCTGTGCATCCTCAGCTCTACTCTTCTTCCATTGGTCAAACCAGATTCTAGCAACACTCTTCAGTTGGTATACAACTAGTTCCAGTCACTCAACATCAACAACATGCATAACCTCAAACACTTTCTGCAATTCATCTAAAAAAATTTGCGGATCCTCAGTGATGCTTGAACCAGCGAAGCTTGGAGGATTCATCCTTAAGAACTCATGGATCCTAGAAGTACCAGCCACTTCCTGTCGATTCTCTCTTTGTTGACTAGCTTGGTTGGTCACAACTTGGCTCAACATCCGGATCACTTCACGGAACTCAGCATTAGTAACCTCTCCTTGGGGTTGCACTTCAGGTGCATTAGGTACCCCTTGTTCCTCGACATTCCTCCTAGCAGGATGACCTCGGATAGCTCTTCGTGGAGGCATGATATGAAAGATACGCGCAATCACGAGTTAGAAAGAAACTTTTATAGAGATAAAATTTATTGCAAGAAATGAGTACGAAAAAAGTGAGATAGTTCCTAGATGTTGCAGCCTCCTAATTATAGATGTGGTGCGCTTCACACAGATAACTAGGACTCTACAAACACGGCTTCATAGACAACCTAGAACTCTTGAACTCTGTGCTCTGATACCAAGTTTGTCACACCCCGAGCCTACACCCTGGGTGGGACTGAAACTCGAGAGCCATTGCTGGTAGGAGCCACTCAGGGGTGTGTCGTGATGGCTCCACTGATTGCTTCAAGTGTGGTCAGAACGGTCAATTTATGAGAGAGTGTCCTAAGAACAGGCAAGGTAATGGTAATGGGGGCAATATATCCTAATCTTCTTCAGTTGCTCCACCAGACAGAGCTGCATCTAGAGGAGCTACTTCAGGGGTAGGCGGAGGAGCAAACCGTCTTTATGCTATCACTAGTCGCCAAGAGCAAGAGGATTCGCCAGATGTTGTCACTGGTATGATCCAAGTCTTTAACTTTGATATTTATGCTTTGCTAGATCCAAGAGTGAGTCTATCTTTTGTGACTCCTTATGTTGCGATGAATTTTGATGTTCTTCCTGAGAAACTTCTTAAGCCCTTCAGTGTTTCCACACCTGTTGGTGAGTCTATTCTAGCATAGAGAGTCTATCGTTATTCTACCATTTCCGTCAATCACAAGAGCACCATGGATGATTTAGTTGAGTTGGACATGGTGGATTTTGATGTTATTCTAGGTATGGACTAGCTTCATGCCTGTTATGCCTCAGTCGATTGTAGAACTTGAATTGTTAAGTTCCAGTTTACTAATAAGCCAGTTATAAAGTGGAAGAGTAGTTCAGCAGTGCCTAAGGATAATTTTATTTCGTACCTTAAGGCGAGAAAGTTAGTTTCCAAGGGGTTTGTCTATTACTTAGTCCGAATTAATGACTCTAGTGTTGAGATACCTCCTATTCAGTCAATTCCAGTAGTAAAAGAGTTTCCAGATGATCATCCCAGAGTCCCTCCTGAGAGAGAAATAGACTTCGGCATTGATATTCTTCCAGATACTCGTCCTATCTCTATTCCGCCATATAGAATGTCACCAGCAGAGTTGAAAGAGTTGAAAGACCAGTTGAAAGATCTCCTAGAGAAAGGTTTTATTTGACCAAGTGTCTGACCTTGGGGCGCTCCGGTCTTATTTGTGAGAAAGAAGGATGGTTCTCTTAGAATGTGTATAGACTACCGTCAGTTGAACAAGGTTACTATCAAGAATAATTATCCTCTTCCGAGAATTGATGATCTCTTCGATCAACTTCAGGGTGCCACTTGTTTTTCGAAAATAGACCTTAGATAAGTCTACCATCAGTTGAGAGTAAGGGAATGTGATATTCCAAAGACAACTTTCAGGACCTGATATGGTCATTATGAGTTCCTAGTTATGTCCTTTTGTTTGACCAATGCACCTGTAGCGTTCATTGACCTTATGAATAGAGTATTCAAGCCTTATTTAGATATGTTTGTTATCGTATTCATTGATGACATACTAATCTATTCGAAGAATGAGTCTGTGGCATTCTTAGGCCACATTATTTTCAATGATGGAATTAGAGTTGATACTCAGAAAATACATGCAGTGCAGAATTGGCCTAGACCCACATCTCCAACTGATATTAGGAGTTTCTTGGGGTTGGCTGGATATTATAGAAGGTTCGTCGAGGGGTTCTCATCTATTTCATCCCCTTTGACCAAGTTGACTCAGAACACAGTGAAGTTTCAATGGTCTGAAGCTTGTGAGAAAAGCTTCCAGGAATTGAAAACTAGGTTGACTACTGCCCTAGTATAAACCTTACCAGAAGGTACACAAGGTTTTGTTGTATATTGTGATGCATCCCAAGTTGGACTGGGTTGTGTGTTAATGCAGAATGGTAAAGTTATAGATTATGCCTCCTGACAGCTGAAAGTTCACAAGAAGAATTACACAACCCATGATCTAGAGTTTGCTGTCGTAGTATTTGCTTTGAAAATATGGTGTCATTATCTTTATGGTGTTCATGTGGATGTGTTCACCGATCACAAGAGTCTCCAGTATGTATTTAGTTAGAAAGATCTTAATCTCAGACAGAGGAGGTGGTTAGAGTTACTCAAGGATTATGACATGAGTATTCTATATCACCCAGGTAAAGCTAATGTTGTTGCTGATGCTTTGAGTAGGTTGTCCATGGATAGTACTGCCCATGTTGAGGAAGAGAAGAGAGAGTTAGCAAAGGATGTGCACAGACTTGAACGATTAGCAGTTCGACTAATGAATTCCACTGAAGGAGGAGTGGTGGTGATGAATGGGGCTGAATTATCATTAGTGTCAGAAGTGAACGAGAAACAAGACCAAGATCCTATTTTGCTTGAATTGAAGGCAAATTTTCATAAGCACAAAGTAATGGCTTTTGAACAAGGGGGAGATAGTGTATTGAGGTATCAAGGTAGGTTGTGTGTAGCAAGGGTGGATGAACTCCAAGAGAAGATCATGGAGGAAGCTCATAGCTCCAGATATTCTATCCATCTGGGTTCCACAAAGATGTATCGTAATTTGAGAGAAGTATATTGGTGGAATAGTATGAAGAAAGGTATTGTTGAGTTCGTTGCTAAATGCCCGAATTGTCAACAAGTTAAAGTAGAGAACCAAAGGCCCGGTGGTATGGCTCAGAATATAGAACTTCCAAAATGGAAGTGAGAGATGATCAATATGGATTTCATTACTGGCTTGCCACGGTCTAGCAGGCAACATGATTCGATTTGGGTGATTGTGGATCGAATGACAAAATCAGCCCACTTTTTGCCGGTAAAGACTACCCATTCAGCAGAGGATTATGCCAAGTTATATATTCAAGAGGTAGTAAGACTTCATGGAGTTCCAGTTTCCATTATTTCAGATAGAAGTGCACAATTTACTGCACAGTTTTGGAAGTCATTCCAGAAAGGCTTAGGTCAAAGTGAACTTGAGTACTACTTTTCATCCTCAGACAGATGGTCAAGCAGAGCGCACTATTCAGACATTAGAAGATATGTTGATGGCATGTGTGATTGATTTAAAGGGTAATTGGAATGATCACCTACCTCTCATTGAGTTTGCTTACAACAATAGTTACCATTCTAGCATCCAGATGGCTCCTTATGAGTCTCTTTATGGGAGGCGATGCAGATCTTCTATTGGATGGTTTGAAGTTAGTGAATCTGGGTTGATAGGACCAGACTTAGTTCATCAAGCTTTGGAGAAAGTGAGAGTTATTCAAGAAAGGTTAAAAACAATGCATAGTCGACAGAAATCCTACACTGATGTTAGGAGAAGGGACTTAGAGTTTGAAGTAGATGATTGGGTATACTTGAAGATTTCACCCGTGAAGAGTGTTACGAGATTTGATAAGAAGGGGAAACTTAGTCCCCGGTATATTGGTTCGTACAGAATATCCAAGAGGATTGGTAATGTAGCTTATGAGTTAGAGCTACCCCAAGAGTTAGCAGCGGTTCATCCAGTGTTTCACATATCTATGTTGAAAAAGTTTATGGGCGATCCTTCACTAATAATACCAACTGAAGATATTGGTATCAAGGATAGCTTGTCTTATGAGGAGATTCTTGTTCAGATTCTAGACCGCCAGGTTCGCAAGTTGGGAACCAAGGAAGTAGTATCAGTCAAAAATCTGTGGAGAAATCAGTTTGTTGAGGAAGCTACTTGGGAAGCTAAGGAGGATATGAAGAAGAGATATCCACATCTCTTTGAGCCCAGAGAAATTCCAGATCAAGGTACTAATTCTCTTCTTAGTACTCTTTAATTGATATACTGAATGTGTTAGATTTGCTTGTTGGGTGTTTGAGCTGCATGTTAGATGTTACGTCCTTAGCCTACTAAGAGTAATCTCATTTGAGAACGAATGTTCCCAAGGGGGAGATATTGTAACATCCCAATATTTGAAAGAGCTAAAAATTAGAAAGAACCATTTTTGGAAAGAATGAAAATATAAAATTTGGCAAGTTATGTTAAGTATGAGTTTTGGGTCAACTTCAAACGACCATAACTCCTAGTACAGGATGAGTTAGGTGGGCTACAAGATATCAAAGGAAAGTTCTTTGAATTATCTTTCCAACGCCACTGAGTTTGCTAGTTTTCAAGTTTGTATGAGGGAAATATGCCCATTTGAAGTCGGGCAGTCTGAATAAGGAAAGTCACCCAGATTTTAGAAGGGTATTTTGGTCTTTTCATTACCCAATTAAATAAATACATTTTTAGTAAATTAAGAATTACACTAGGGCTTTGAGAGAAGAAAAAAGAGGAGAAAAATCAAGGAGTTCTTGGAGATTTCTTGCGGAATCGAAGTCGTTTCGCCAAGTGTTGATCCCTAAAGAGGTATGTGAGACTTTCATAGCATTGGGTTCGTTCACCCACGCGCCAATCATATTTATTTCAGCGAAATTCTTTCTAGAAAGTTGAAAGTTGATGATTTTGAATTGGGTTCTTGAATATTGTCTTTCATTCTTGAGTTAAGTGGGGATTGTTGAGCTCTTGAGGAAATCGTGTCGATTTTAGAGTCGTTTATGAATAGATTCTTATGTACATGTACTGGGTATCTGAATCTAAATATGAATTGAGAAAAATAATAGAACTTAGGCGAATTGGAGTTAGAAAATGAAGAAGGAAAAAGTCGGGCAAATCCGGGTACCAGGTCTGCCACGCGGACCTGTTCCTCAGGATTGGAACTTTTCTCTCCGCGTCGCGGACCCTTCTGCCTCAAAATTTATTTCGCGACCAAATAATAAAATGCATCTCCGCATCGCGGACTTGCTTTCAGACAGTGATTTCTTGATCATTTCTCATGTTTAACTATCTAAAAACAATCCTAAACATCACGAGATCTTTCCTATCACAAATCACAACCTTGAATCCATAAATTTCAAATTTAAGGAAAGTTACGAGCCAAGTCTAGAGAGTTCTTCGAGTCCTTTCAAAAGTCTTTTGCAAATGCTTTAAACTGTTTTGAGACTTGAGTTTTGAGTTGAGTAAAAAGTAAAGAGTGAAGTTCATTTCTTCAAAAGAGTATATGGGGACTATGTATTCCCAAAGAGTAAATGTATTCACATTTAATCAAGAAAGGAAACACCGATTTCCAAAAGAGTCTTTGAGCTAGTTTTCAGTAAAGAGTAAATGTTTTCACATTTAATCAAGAGAGGAAACACTGATTTCCAAGAGAGCCTTTCGGCTAGTTTTTGAGCAATTATCTCAAATCACAGAAAGAGTTATGTTTTTAAACATATGAGCTAGTTATATTTTGGGAGTAGTATTGAGCACCGATATGGGGGAGAGTTCAGACAACTCACAGCCCCCATAAACCATGTAACCAACGTGGGTAGAAAAGGGTCATACTTTTTAGATGATTCCTTAG